>JAHBCN010004802.1:0-60563 GCA_019359885.1 Listronotus oregonensis | reverse complement strand
CTGTACATGTCAAAGGGTTTTTTAACATATATAAATTTATTTGTAAAAAATGACCAAAAATATTATCAATTTTTTTTTATAACGAATTCTTTACTATTTAACTGATTTCTTATTAAAAAAAATATTAATACAGGGTGTTCAAAAATAAGAATATGACAACAAATAAAAATAATTTTTTTTCAAATAAAACCCCTAAATTTAATAATTTTAGTCTTTTTACATTAAAAAAAGGGTAAGTTCGTGTAAAAATTTACGTTCTAAAGTTTATTATTTTTATAGTCGAATAAGCGGGGGCGGACTTAAATTTGAGTTACCTATAATGTTTCCTGGCTAGCAACTTTGGTTACACAAAAGTCAATATTTTAAACTTATTTATATTTTTTTATGATAAAGAATACAAAATTATAAAATTTAAAATAATATATTTTTTAAATTTTAAAAAAAAACAGTAAAAATGGTCCTTTTTTACAAGAAATTTATTTAAATTAAATAATAAAGGATTCCGTTGAGAAAAAAATTAATAATTATTTTTGGGTTTTTTGAACAAATAATTTAAATATGTTATTAATTATAAAACATAATTAACAAATATGCTTAGATTCTTGCGCAGAATCCAAAATTTAAAAATAAAAAGGTATTGCATTTAAAATTTAAGCCAAGTTGACATGTACCACCGGTTGCCACGGTATAACAGAAAGTTTCTTGAAACGTAAGATATTTGCCATAAAAAAAGCGACATCCCCTTTAAATTAGCCCCAAAAATTTAAAAAAATGTATCATTGTTGGGTTTCCGAGATCTTTTAATGGGACACTTACCGTAAATAAGCCTGTATATTTCAGCTTAGTCAATATGAAAACTTAACTAACCAAAACTAAAAAAATGGTTGTAAATAAAAACAGGTCATACGGTCTGTATTTTTTAATTGTCGTTTGGATTTGGCCTTATCAGCTTAAAAACAGTTATCGCTCTATTGGGCCGCTATCAGTCTTTGGGAAAAGTATCCCCCTTTATTGTGTTGTTTACCTTATAAACAGGGGAAAGGAAAAGCCCGGCAAAAACTTAAAAGTAAACACTCCCTAATGAAAAATGAAAACAAATGTTTACCGAATTTATTAGTTATAAAAACTCTGTGGCAAAAGAGGAGGGTAAAAGAAAACAAAATACAAATTGGATATAGAAAATTCGTATGTAGACAGAACATATTTCAATATTCTACTAAGAGGTGTTTCTTTATTTAATGTCTATAGCGGTAAAAAAATAAAAGATAGAAAGAAAAACGATCGTTTTTTTTGTATTCTTTCAACGGGGAAAAATAAATCTGTACTTTTATGAGTTTTTTTATGGATTTTCCTTTAAAGAATTGTCGGTATATAATTTAAACATAAAAAATTTAAAAAATATGTTTAAAACGTTGGGTAATTTTTTTTAATTTTAAAGGGGGCTTTTATTTAAGTTTCTTTAGGGGAAAATGAATGCAGAGGTATTTCGTTACCATTCAACTTTTTAAGTCCGGGGATTACTAAGGATCTTTCATTTTAAACTCTTACGGTATGTTGGAACAAGGATTCAGACTTTCGTAGACTGTCTCGAGACAAAAAATGTTTTTTTTTTTCTGCTTTACTGGGGCATAATATTAAGGGGGAAATGGAAAGCCACACTAGCAAAAAAATTTAAAAAAATAAACATTTTTTTCCCGTGAAAAAAAGCGGTGGAATTTATTATCGTGAAAACATAACAAAACAAAAATATTCGCCATGCCCAAAAGCGGCAAAAACAAAACAATATATATATTTTAAATTTGATTCTTGACATTCGTACAGATAAATATGTGAAATATATGAGGCTTACAAGGGTAATTTTTCATTATTTTTAAGCCACACGAAAAACACAAAGCCAATTTTTGGGAAGGAAAAAATTTAAAAAAAGCTGTATGATGAAATAGTATTGCTTTATATTTTCATCAAACGGCATGGCAAAAGGCTTGCGCGACACTATGCTTAAATATTATAGAGTAATGCTTAAATGTATATAGAATAGGAGAATTTAAATTAGAAATTTTCGTTATTAGCGTCAAAGCATAAATAACATAAGTACAATCTAGGGAGGACGACGAAATCTAGCCGCTTCTTCACTTATTTACTTGTACCAACAGTCCCCTATTTATAGCAATTAGCCCAAAAAAGGAAGCTAAAAAAAGTGCAAAACCTGGCAATTTTTTCAAAATGCATAGATTTGCATGAAAATTTGGGATTAAGCTCACTTCCTTTCTCTTCAAAAGCTATATTATGCTGATGAGCGCTTTTATTTTTTAGGGGTAAAAATTATCCTTAATGGCTAAAACCTATAAAACTACATAATAATTTTAAAAAATTGTTATTTTGTTTCTTTAAAATATTATTTAAAATATTTTAGCCCTTTAAAATCAACCCTTATTATGATTTAATAAAAAAAAAATGTTTAGCCTAAAAATTGACATTGTCACAGAGTTGATATTAAAAAATGTGACTGCAAAGGAGTTCTACTAATTAAATTTTGTAATTTTTTAATTTTTGAAAACCCACCTCTTACAATCTTATAATGCAAAAAATCGTATAAAACCGCGGAGTTTTAAAAAATGCATTTAATTGCTTTTAGAATGCTCAAAAAAATTATTTTTTTTAAATATATCTCCTTCAGTTTTTATAATAAAAATTTCTCTAAATAACCATTTTGTAGTTTTTTCAAAAGCTACTAGGTCCTATATATTAAAACTGTTTAAACCCCTACTTGTTTAAAGGTGTAGTTTAAAGGGCTAAAACAAGGTAGTGCTCGTCTATACACACACGTTTTAAACGTTTATATCTTACTTAATTTCCGTCATGCAGTAAATTAAAAAAAAAGCAAAATATTTGTAATATGAAAAGCTAAAATTTGATACCTTAGTAATTTTTACTTATCTTCCTTAGTTTTTGAGTTATTTTCAAGAGTCATTTTTTATTAAAATTCTGAAATTTAATTTTTACTTGCAGCTCCATTTTTTTTTCAAAATTAAGCAACTTAAAGCGGTTAAAATTTTAGAATAAATTTATGATATCTACATAGATAAAAAAATTAAAACGGGGCTACGACTCATTTTAATTAGGGTGGTAATTATGGGGTTGTTTTCGAAGATTTAGAAGACCATAATGTTAGAGTTAAAAAATGTTGGTCTAACCTTATTTTAATCATAACTCACCTAACTTATATAATACATACTTTAAAAAGAAAAATGTCTTTGCCAATGCTTCAAAAAAGTTATTATTAGTTTTCTTCAAAAAATACGCAGATTTTGCGTTATTTGCCTTTGAAGCTCTAAAATTTTGTGTTTGATGAATAACAGCTTACAACTTGGTTTGTATTAGTCTCACAGCAATTACAAAAAATAAACATTTTATTCGGTTTCTTTAAAGCTACAATTTTATTATTTTCCCTTTTTTTTATAAAATGCATACTTATCGAGTTAAAGCAATTAAAAACGTTGATTTAATCGACGAAAAACGCCGACTTTCGATCGCGAATAACTCGAAAAGTATGCATTTTACAAAAAAAAAACGAATAGAAAATTTTTTGCTTAGAAATCATTTTTTTATCGATTCCTGTAGTCAAAATATAAAAAAAATTCCACCTCCGAGATGGTTTGGCAACCGCTTCCAAGGTAAAGGCGTCCTTCGGCATGATACAGATTTTGATCCTTGGACTATTCCATACACACTGTCAAAATTTCAAGTCATTCTATGCATTTTGAAAAAAATTGCGAGGCAAAATGGTTCGTTTCCTGGACTAAATATAATATAACAACCACTTTTATATTGTTGTTTGGTGGTTGTCAGAAAAGGAAAAAACATGCTCATAGAGTGATTGATACCTCTAAATTCAGCAAAATTGTATACAAAGCCTAATACATGTATGAAAGTTGGGCGGAGGGTGGCTACCCAAAATATCAGTCAATTTGACAAGTTTTTAGTTGGGAGAAAATGACTTTTTTCTTCGTGTTTGGGACACTACGGCCGCTCATTTTCCCAACGGAACCGCAACTGACGTTCACGAAGTTTTATGATACAACTCTCTTATGCACTTCACTAATGGTCTTTTAAGAGGAAGTAATTGACCAAACTTTTACCCGACTCCGATGTATACCTACTTGTGTACCAAATTTCGTATACTATATAGGATGGTCAAAAGAGTTTGTAGTTACGAAGAAAAATTTGAAAAATGTGATGACATGTAAAAAAAATAGGTTATGAGTTAAAATACAGAATAGAAATTTGAACAAAACTGTTTATTTAGTAAATTTTAAACATTCAAAAAATTGTGATTTTTTTCGACGTTCTATTTTTTTTAATTATAATTTTTCTTGCTTGTCTCTAGAAAATATTTCATAAGCATCTATCATCTAATTTTAAACAAAAACCAACAAATGTGTTTTTATTATATTATCAAGTTATTTTATAATAATTTTTAAAAGAGCCGGAATATGATTTAGGAAAAATTTTATAAGTTAAGTTCACATCTATTTGATATTTAGAGTCAGATACGAAAAGTTACGTAAAACCAAACTGCTCTCGCCAACGAAAATTGAAAATACGGGAAAATCGAGAGCAAATTCGAAGACTTAAGAAACACATAAATAGACGAAAATACCTTTTCCTGTAACAAGAAAAGCAACCGGAAAGTCCGAGTTAACTGTTTCCGTGCTAAAAGAAATTTGAAGTGTGCAAAAAAAGTTTTTTAAATGGCTTAAAGAATATTTTGAAGCCTTGCCGCAATAATATTAGAGTTTCGGAAAAATAAGAAAAAATTATCAAATAAGATTAAATTAAATGTCAAAATAATGAAGGCCTAACCGCAAAATAACAAGTTTACTATAAGAACAAAACATTATTACTATTGAGAGAAAAAATTTTTAATAATGCCATTAACAATAAACTAAAAGTGTAGCAGATTAAAAAAATATATATTTGCCCAAAAAAAAATCAAATAGGTCAAATAATTTTATTTGGTGAGAAAGGCATAAAACGACTAAATATGAAGTGCAAACCTAATAGGTGCAAATTTAAGGTTTGGACGCTCTGTAAAATGACTATTGCTAATTAAGACACTAGAATAGAATAACTCTACACAAGTTTTATTTACAATAAATTTTACTTACTACTTCACTACAAATTCTTGCGATCCGCCATTGGGGCGTTTTTGTTTACTTTTAAAAATATCAAAGAAAGAAGAAAGGTTTAAAATTACTCTTTCACTAGGCACTGATAGCCTTAATTCATTTGTCAAGAGGTTAAAAAATTTAGTTGTTACTTATTATCTAATAACAATATCAGCTGTTCACAAAATTATTAAAAGCTTAATTTTATAAAAATGAAAAAAGAAAAAAGAACTACAAAATTTACTCAGAAAATTGACAAAAAATTCACTATAATTTAATAAAAAAAATTATTTGACTTTCATTAGAAAACCAAAACGCCTTACGTAAACATGTCAAATTAAATTCGACATAGAAAAATACTTGAGTAGCTTTACTTACCTAAGACATGTACACATCGTACAAAACCATATAATTTTACTTGGTTGCAGAGAAAAGATGTGATAGCCAATTTTGTTGTGCTAACATGGAGAAAGTAGCATTAAACTACCATGGAAACTGACATTCCATCAAATTATTTAAACAGAACATTTCGGTAATTTGCCCGAAGTGTGAGAACAAATTTCAGATAGTAATTTATTGACAAAACTTAAAGCTTTATTAAAGAATGGACCATTTTGGTAATTTGCCCAAAATGCAAAGAAAGGACACTACTTATTTGATGAAGCCCGAAGTATTGCTAAATTGTTAGAGCTGTGACCTTGCTCCGCCGTACGGCCTCCGATGAGACCCATTTCATTGATCTATTTACTTGACGTGCGCGTGACGTACTCTCACGACGCTTCTACCCCTTTCCGCGTAGTAAGTAAAGAAAAGTGTATTTTTATCTGAAAGTTAAAGAAAATGCCGTCAATATTCAATTGTTATAAATAATCTAAAGCAGTTTGTTATCAAAACATTGATTTTTTTTAATTTTCCAAAAGTTTTTTAAGCTGATCTGCAAGTTTGTAAGGATCAATCCACCTTTACAAGTTTATACTATAGGAACTGGACTAAACCGGTTCTCTCTAGCAACTACCCCAAAAAATATTTTTTAATAACGATTATTGTAAAGCTTGTAAGTCCCTTAATAAGTAATATTTTTGATTATTTTTTTTATAAATTTCTACAAACAGCAAAAAAGGCATGTAAACACATAAATCCTATATAATTTTTTATATCGCTTTGTTATGCCGATTTAATGTTAAGCAAGATTTTTTTGTTTTATTTTATTTTGGCACTAATAAATTCTGTACACATTTAGTTTTTCTCACTCACGAGACTTTTTTTCGATATATGTTGGTTTAGCTCTCCCCTTCCTTATGAATGTAAATATCAATATAAGGGGAGAGATGCCGGGATAATAAAATGCTTTGTCAACATTCTCATCAGTCTGTCAGGATGTCAGAGCCTCCGTCAACGAGCCCTAATCACGAAACGGAGCAACAAGATATTGTGAGCCGAATAGTCAGTTTATAAAGGATAAAGTGTAATATAATTTGTCGTTAGATCAATAATTGCTATCAATTTAAAGTTAAATCCAAACAACTTTTGATAAACCTTTTAACCGACAAAACATATTTCTAATTTAAAATATTATAAAAACATAATTTAAAAAACTTTTTCGTAATACAACTTTATTAACAGTCAATTAAATGAATTTATTATTAATTTAAAAATTAAAAAAATTAAGAATTGAAGGTTGCATTGGCCATATAGTTCAGTTGATAGCAATGCAAATCATTTTTAAAAATGGCGTAATAAAAAAATCTTGTTCTCAAAATATAGTCAACGCAATATGGCGACTGTCACACACCAACTGATGCGCTGCGATAATAACTTGGAATCGAAAGGATTAGCGAGAGCCGCGTTGAACTGGGATGCGCTTTTAGGAATTAATTTCAATTTAAACAGTAATTCTAATTCTGATCTGATCTGAATGTTTAGAGGGTGGTAATATACCACTGCACCTAGACCTCAGTAGGTCCTTTATGCTTTAGTAATTCTGCTTAATTAGTAAACTAAATAGCGTTTTTGACTACACAGCTATTTCCAACGCTACTTGTCCAACATCAAGTTTTAACAAAAGGTTTTTTGTGTCTGTCCAAGCGTGTTATATGGGCACTAAATATTTATTGTAATTTTTTTAATAAACAACTTTATTTAAACACTAACTAGTTATCCTAAACTACAGCCTAATACTTATCTAAACTATACTATCGAACTATGTGGATGGCCCACTTTGCTCCACCAGACGCAAATTTCTTCAAATCTCTTATAAGGTCCTGGATGAAATTTAAATTAATTTCCCTTAACTCTTTGATAATTTGCCGTCTTGATAATTGTTCTTCATCTTGGGCTTTTCAGTCTACATTATAAATCTACGGAGACAGTGAACTCCAAAAATCCTCTATTGGGCGAGCCTGCGGCAAGTCTAGAGGAATATCGTTTTTAGAATGTGGTGTTATCGAAGCCAGTTTTGGGCATCTTTTGAGAAATGCCAGCTTTGTAATAGTATATTACATACCGAGAGTGGTAAGAAGCCCATTACACACGATTTCGAAAATTACGGTACGAGCGTGAGCGAGTACCGTAATTCGAAAGAGTGTGTAATGGGCTTACCACTCGAGTTGTGTACTATACTTTTTCTACGACTTTATGTTTAGTTTTTTTATAAATAAAAGCAGAAGATTATGTAAACTTTAAGTAACAATACAAATAATAATACAAACATTTGCGTTGTCAAGGCGATGCTATTAGTTTCATAGCCAGCTTTACGTAAAATCTATTGAAAGTTTTCAAGATTTTGGGGGCTCGCGGCTAATGCGATTGTGGAACTGTTACGTAATATATATATATATATATATATATATATATATATATATATATATATATATATATATATATATATATATATATATATATATATATTACGTAACTGCCCTTACGCACAGTTTGGCTTCTTACAGTATAGTGTTTGTAATTAGAGATTTACTGATAAAGTAGACGGTGTGTAATTAGGTTCTTACTAATATAGGAGTAGAAAAAAATATTATATCATCATCAGCATGATTTTCGATACATGGTTTGACGTAAAATAATCTTATTCTAAAATATTTATAATAATAATATTAACCCCAACCATAAATAACTCTTAACTGAGAGTAAACAAAGTAAAAAAACTTTTGTTTTCCATAATTGCAACTGGATATTATTTTATTGTGTTAAAATTAAAGCCAGTGAATCTTGTGCCAAAACTTTTGTAACATGGGTTATTATAAACTTAAATCCAAGACACACACTAGCCTAGAAAAACTTATCAAATTGCTTTTTAATTTGCGCATTTTTAACTGTGGCGGAAAAGCTGCAGCTGCACCTATCTTAACTAAAAATAATTTTTTTATGTCAAGAGAGTCTTTCCAGATGGCTGGAATGTCACTCTTGTGCAACTTATCCCAGGAAATTATCTCAAGTCCTACCAATTACAGACCTATACCCTTTCTTTAGCTTTATTCATATTTATGAAAAGTTTTAAATTTATAATTTTAAGATTTCTAGAAAGGGACTAAAAATAATTATCTTTTACAAACAGTATGGATGTAGATTCTTTTATGAGTTAATGCATATTAACCTTGATAATATCATACTTTTACTTATAGAAACCCAACATATTTATGGGAGGAAGCGTTTTCAGAGTGACCACAAAGTTTAAAAATCAAAATTTACTTATTTTTCCAGGTTTTCCTGAGTAAAATATAAAAAATATCACCTAATTCAAAATAAATTATTTAGCTTTAACACTGGTCTTCGAGCTTTAAATAGTTGTTTTTTAAAGTATTGCGATCTTTTTCCACACGTTTCATTTTTGTGCGTTATTGCACTTCTGGTGACAAAAAACCCATTCCAGGGACTATAAAATTCTTAATAGACTTGTCTACCAGTAAAAAATGCTGGTAGAAAAGTCTATTTGATATTTCCTCATAAATCATCCTGTATAATAGTTATCCAATATAAGCAATAACAAAAAGTAAATGACTTTAAAATATGAGCACTGAAATGCGGATTTTCTGTTTTTATCGATAAGATTGCCAAAACTGAGTTGATGATACATTATAGTTTTCTTTATTGTTTTTAGTCAAAAGATTTGCCACAGCAAAAGTACATTCCACTCTACTTCATCCGGCAGCCAGTGTGGATCACTGCTATCTCCAGACTTACTTTCTGTATCTAAATCCCCTCTAATGGGATTATTTTTTTTCTCTAGAAATACTAAGACCTTATTGGTATCGATACTCAAAAATGACATATATATTTAGTCGATTGTTGGTTACGACATACACAATTTAGGTATAGACTTTCAAATAACGATAGATACTACTTAAATAACGACTACGCTTAAACTAGCTGGTTAAGCAATTCACTCTGAAGACTTTCAGCTAAGTATGGGTGGGAGGTCGAAAAAATTTAGAGACGGATAATTTTCTAATATGAAAACAAATAGCGAAACTAGGTAATTTTAACGTACGATGCCGTTTTAGGGTTAACTTTCCCACGTCATTGTCATTTTTACAGACAAACAGAAGAAGCAAAAGTGACCTTAAGTTTAATTTACGTTTGACCTCGATTATGTCGAAAGAAAGTTCACAACAACTCTTACGTTATTAAGAATCCAGTGGGTGAAAAGTCGTATTTTGGGGTTTCGATGAAGCAAACACATGCCGTTTGAGGAGAGTTATAGTGTTTACGGGAGGCAAGAAATAAGTTGTATGGGAAGTCCTATTTTACACTTTGAACCAAAATAATAAATAATCTTGCAGCTAGCCATAAGACGCTATGCTTATGCAAAATGCAAATGCTGTGTCAAAAATATTACCACCTAAAAATTATCAGACATGATGTCTAAAATGTAAAGTGTTAAACTAGAACAATCTTATAGTCGTGTATCATTAAAACAAACGAAGAAAATATGTATATTAAGGATATCAACGATTTCAATTGGTTAGTTTGGCTTTAGTTAAGCCCGATACAGTAAAACAGAGGTGGTAATTGTAGGGCAGCTTTGCCCTACAATTACCACTTCTGGTAATTGTAGGACTTTGTTTAGCAAAGAAAGAAAAATAAAGTAATTTTAAAAGATTTTTGTTTAACTTTTTTAAAATTTAAAATCAAAAAACTGGTATACATACACATATTTCAAATAGTTTCTAAAAAGTAATTTCTAAAGAAAAGCTAAAAGCTACGCATCAACAATTATTATTATATAATTAGATATATTTAAAAAAATTGGGAATTTAAAATTTCGAGCAAAATAATGGATAGTTTTCATATTTTTAATCAAATATGCAATATAAACTAAAGAGTAATTGAAAAATGTATAGTCGTCAGTTTATATTTGTAAGTAATTTTTTTTAAATTTAAATAAGAGATGACACACATTTAAAAAATATACTTTTCTTTTTTAAAGGTTAATTAATAAAAAAAACGTGATTCTAAAACAAACTACTTGTTACAAGGATAAATTATTCCATCAAAATGTACAAAAAAACTAAGTAATTAAATATTAACTACAACAACTATGTCTGAGTTATTAATTAAATGATAGGATGTACTAAATTTTTACTAGGTTTTCCAAAGCTCCTTTCTTTAAGAATTTTAATAAATTACTTAATTAACCTTTTTTCAAATATTTGGATTTCTTCCCACTGTGCAACACCCAACCACTTTTGAACGAAATATCGTGTATGACACTCGCTGTCGCTTCCCCAAAAATAACACTGAACATGTATTGTGAATACACAACCGATAAAATGGATATTGGATAGAATATGGTAATTTGTAGTTACATCAGTTTCTCACGCTTTACAATAGATCAAAGAAATTTTATGCTAGAGTAGAATTAAAATCACCTTATTGGCAATATTATACATGGTGTACCTAGAACAATTTATATAACAAAAATGTCATTCGCTTGTTAAAAAAACACGAGTTTTTTGCCTTTGCATACCTAGTTCTTTAAAGAAAACATATTATATATTGTAATATCGCGATAGAAAGAGCATAAAAAAGAAGTATTATCAACCGATTTACTTTTGAATTATAATTATTTAGTAAGAGTAAAAAATGCAATTTCTGGGGATTTAGTTATTGGCTGTTTGATAGTCTCTAGTTTTTTTTTGAGTTAGTTCCGAAATTTTGGTTTTCGGATAACCTCAAAAAAAAAATTAAGATAATTAAGACGTAGTGCCGGTCCTTTAATGGTGCGCATTTTGTCTATTTATGTGTTAAGAAAAACTGCATCCAAAAAAAACAATATTTTGCGTGTAAATGGCACCATTCTACTGAAACGTTTTTATTAATAATTAGTAAGAAAGAATATTCGAATAATATTTGTCACACATACTAAGAGGTTTGAGCACTTTATTTTGGGTTCATGTTGAACTTTTCAATGAGTTTATTGATGGAGATCCGGGTAACGACTACTAGAATTTCGCAAAAATAAATAATTTGAGCCTGTTAAACACTTAAAATTCTAACTTTATTAGACAAAAAAAAATCTAAACAAATTAAGTTCCTTGCATTATTCTCGTATCTCTTACAGTTCTCGAGTAAAAAATAATTTTATTGTTCACGTCACGGGATTTTCCAAAAAAAATGATAATACCTAAAACCTCTAAATAATGCACCCAAATGTAAAGTCAAATAAATTGCTGAAAGTGTCCTTTATGAGCTAGTAAACACCCATCTACTCGACGTGCTAAATTGTCTCTTATGCGTAGGAAAATCTCGGGACTGGCACAAATCGTATTAAAACTGTTAATAATCTTCAGTTCAAGTTCTTCTACAGTTTCAATAGGGTAGTATAGACAAGTTGTTTAAGGTGACCCCAGAAATAAAAGTCTAACTGATTAAGGTCCGGCGATCGGGTGGCTATGAGTAAGGTCCGCCTCTACCTATCCAACGATCAGGATATTGTTGACCCAAATAATTTCTAACAACTGCTGCAAAGTGAGGGGAGGCACGGTCATGCATAAACCATGGAAAAGGTCTTGCTCTTAAGGGCACTTCCTCCATGAGTCCTGGCAATTCCTCTCTAAGAAAATTTAGTAGGCTTCACCAGTAAGTCGTACAGGAAAAAAATGGAGTCCAATTAAGGTATCTCCAATAATTCCTGCCCTTAGATACACTTAAAATCTATGCTGGTGACGTCCATTGATGATAGCATGAGGATTATTGTCAGCCAAAATATGGTTATCATGAGAATTTATAATGCTGTCCCTCGAAAAATTTGCTTCATCTGTAAATAAGATTTTTTTTCGAAAAATGTTGGACTCTTAAAGACTTTTTCTGAAACCAGTTACAAAAATTAACTCTGGTTGGAAAGTCTTGAAGTAACAAAGCTTGTATTCTTTGTATGTGATAGGGATAAAAAGAATAGTCGTTTAAGATACGATACACACTGTTTTGTGGCTCACATTCAACTCGTTTCCGATTATTCTCGTACTTGTGCCTGGAGATTCTTCCACTATATTTAAAACGTCTTCCTCAAGTTACGGGGTTCTTAGTGTAAATTGTGGACCGCCTAATTTATTTTTTGCAAAACTACCTGTTTACTCTAATCTCAAGTGCAATTTTGTAAATGTTCTTGAACATGGTATTCGTCTATTAGGAAAACGTTCTGCATACAAACGCCTTGCCTCCAGTGCATTACCATTCGCTAAACCGCACATAAAATGAATTTAAGTCATTTCTTGATTGGTAAACTCAGCCATAAAGAACATTATTAAATTCAAAATTTACTATACTTAAATTAAAAAATAACACGCGGGATACTTGGCACTTCAATTGACTTGAAAGAAAATAAATGTGATTGCCATGGAATCACTCAAAGCCTACTCGTTTATTTAAACAACAATATGATGGGGTTTTTCTGACGTGAACAATAAAATTAAATTTTTACTCGAAAACTGTAAGAGATACGAGAAAAATGCAAGGAACTTAATTTGCTTAGAATTAGGTTTTTTGTCTAAATAAGAATTTTAAATGTTTAACAGGCTCGTATTATTTATTTTTGCGAAATTCTAGTAGTCGTTACCCGGATCTCCGCCATTGAACTAATTGAAAAGTTTAACATGAACTTAAAATAAAGTGCTTAAACCCCTTAGTACAAATGACAAATATTATTTGAATATTCTTTCTCGTTAATTTTATTAATAAAAAGAAAACGCGAAAAAGAATGTTTTTTCAACACCCTGTATTTTTAAAACGAAGCGACATTCGAAAAAAATTTGTCTTATAATTACGTAAGGATTCACCAGTTTTATTTTTTTTACCGAGATTAGGAAACACCCTGTATTTTAAAGGCAACAGACCCAAATCCAGGAATTTTTACCTATTTTACTAGCACGGAATATCTTTTGTGGTCTATTTTCCAAATAAAATAAAAAAATAAAAAGAACACTTTCTTTACTTTGAACTAGACCAAGAATTACAAATAAAAACGAAGTTATTAAATATTGCATTTAAAGATGATGGTAAAACCACATTTTGTTATGGGATATGAAAACGTGCAACTTTCTGAAGAATTTGCTGATCATTTTTTAGTAGAAAAATGAATGAAAAATGAATAATTTTTAAATTTTGTTTTGCTTGACAAAATGTGGCAAACTCTCACCAAATATATGACTTGATCTTGACAAATTTTTATTTAGTACTGACCTTTAAACAAAAAGTAAACAATGGTTTTTTCTTTCGGATTAGAAAAGCTGAAACCACTAAGAGATGCATTTTTCATCTTAATCATGCACAAATGCGATTTTCAGTTAAAAAGTCTGATTTTTAATAAAAATTAATAGTCTAAGGAAAATAGTAATTGATATATTTTATTTCATTTTTTAATATTATGTAGAGCGAACCTTAATGCAAATACTTATTTAAAAAATATATTAAATTATCTTTTGTATGATATGATACTTTTCTTGTTTGTAACTTTGTTACTTCAAAAATATAATTTAATACTGGGAGAAATTACTCTCAACATTAAAGTTGTTTTAACGTCCCTTTTATCTCTTTCTTAGCATAGTATTTAATCTTTTAAAAGGTAATAAACTTTTAAATGCTGTCAACAACATGCCTAATTGAGCCATTGAAAATTTCTGAGATAATTTTTTATAGCTCTCTTTATAAAATGTATTATATTGTAACTGTAATTTATTTATAAAGCGTAGTATATTATAAATTATAATTGTACATTTTCAAGCTTTTTATTAGTTCTACAGCTGCTCTAGTTAGTTAGTAGTAATATAAAAAAGATATAAAACAAATAAACCTATTTATTACATTTTAAATATAATATATACGGAGTGTTATGGAAGTTCTTTATTGACGGGCTATATATCTCTAGGGAGAGAGGAATATGTTTTTGCTATGGAGATGGTCATCATTAGCAGAAGTACAACATAACTTATAAAAGAAATTTCGTACAACTACTACAAAAAAAGTTGACAAATTCAAATTTTATTTTAACATTAAAATCAAAGAAAGATTTGGACCCTTATTTATTTCTAAATTTTTAAGTTTGGTGGAACCTCCCTGCTCATACTGTCCATCTCTTATGTGCTATATTTATATAGCTAATTGGATTGCATTTTTTGTTCTTTACGATGACTATATAAAGTAAGACAAATTTAAGGCTCACCATTATAATTTGGTAAAAGGTCAGAGATACAGTTAGTCTTAAATTGTGAGCTGATTTTGACGTCTCGTCTGTTAACAATTGCGTCTAATAAAAAAATAATAATATTACATATTATGTGATTTAATAAGTGAAATGAAATTTTATTACAACGTTTACTTTTTTTCATATAGTAATAAATATTAATTAAAAAGTTTAAACAAAAAAATGGTAATGAGTTTTGAAAAATATAACAAATATCAAAGTAAAAATCTTAAAAGAATCAGTGGTGAGTGACGGAAGAATCAATATACAAAGCTGCTTTTAAAATAAAAAGTTGGTTTTGCCCAAACTAGAAATAATATTAAATTTTTAAAAAGGTGAAAAAAAACATTTTTGTTGTTAGGATTTTATAAACATTTTTGCATTGAAGAATTTGGTTTAGGGTCTCTGTAGCACTAGTATGTAGTAGACATGTAAAATCTGTCAATAAATGATCAGCGCATACTCAATATTAACTATTTAAAAGGGCATACTGAATAACATCGGTCCCTATTTTCTACGGTGGGCTGACTGTCTATATAATCCAATCATTATAGCAAAAAAGGTCATTTTTGTAATTTAAGGTAACAGATATCTGACTGCGTCATGACTTCCGGAATATTCTGTAGATTACTTAAATAAAAAATCTTACCAATTTTTTTTTCAGGTAATTATTAAACAATAATTATTAAAAAAAGGCCTTTTTTTTCGTTTTTTTTTTAAAAATAACAAAAAAGTACTGGCTATATTGCTTTACTCATAAAAGACCGTTTGTAAAGGATTCAAAAACCTACAAAATAGTTTTTTAAAAATCCCGATCCGACCATTTTTTACCGAGAAAAGCCGGAAGAACGCTTAAAACTGACCTTTTTTCAAAAATTCGTATCTCCGTTAATTTTCAATATTAAGGGCTGATTTTTTTGGAAATGATGGTCAATAACATATACTTTAAGCTACCGAAAGATAAAAATTATCGCAATAACAGTTTTTATTTAATCGCACTATAAACAAATTAGACCCTTACATTGCAAGTGCCGTGAATATTAGGCAAATGGTCCGATTTAAATTTTTTAAACGGCTTTTTAAAGTTGAGATTAAAGTCTACAAATTGTATATCTTACATTTTTATACAGGTCTGGAAACGAACCACGACCATAGGAAATTGCACATAGTATGTTAAAGCATAGGCAATTCGAGGTGGGGTGTGCGTTCTTCGGGCTCCTGTATCGCCGTCCGACGAAAGGCGATAGCGTCCTGATCTCGTTCGGCCTCGGATCAGTTTACCCACATCGCTGGAGGAAGGTACTGCACGCTTGGAAACAAGTAGGCAAAATTACGATATGCCATATTCTGTGTGGAATTATTTGTTTCATAAGTTTTTTGTTGCCGACTGAGCGAAATAAAACTGATATTCGGTCATAAATAAATTAAAACAAAGATTCTACAAATAAAATTAATAATAATTCTATAAAAATGAAAAATAATATTTATTCCTAAAAACAGTCTATTTAATTAGATGTTCAAAAATGCCACCCTTGATACGGCTGAAAGTCGGACAAGTTCGGCGCTCGTTGCAGAGGGTTGTAGAGGAACATAGCGAATTGGTAGAAGGGCTTGAATACACGATTTCCTATGGTCGGTGGTTTCGTTTCCAGACCTGTATATGTAACATTGTTAAAAATGCTTGTGAACCTAGCGCGTCGAGCGGAAATTCGCGACCGAGACGTACTGAGTCGACCGTGGAGAGGGCACCCAGCAGCGAAGGAGAAGCGAGAGACGGGCTGCGTATCGCGAATTTTCGCTCGCTAACCACAAGCATTTTTAACAATGTTTTTCAAACCTATATGAAAATGTTAGATACACAATTTGTATCTTTTAATCTCAACTTTTAAAAGCCGCTTTAAAAATTAAAATCGGACAATTTGCCCAATATTCACGGCACTTGCAAGATAAGGGCATAATTTGTTTATAGTGCGATTCAATATAAACTATAAATGCGACAATTTCCATCTTTTGGTAGCTCAAAGTATATGTTATTGACTATCATTTCCCAAATCAGCCCCTGATATTGAAAATTAACGTAGATACGAATTTTTGAAAAAGGGTCTGTTTTAAGCGTTTTTTCGGCTTTTTTTGGTAAAAAATGGTCTGATCGGGATTTCTCAAAAACCATTTTGTGGGTTTTTAAATTCTATACAAACGGTCTTTTATGAGTAAAGTGATATAGCCAGTACGTTTTGTTATATTAAAAAAAAAAAAAGAAGGCCATTTTGATAATTTTTGTTTAAATGTTAAAATTACCTGAAAAACATTGGTTGCATTTTTAATTTTAGTAATCTACAGGTTATTCCGGAAGTTACGGCGCAGTCAGATATCTGTTAACATTAATTACAAAAAAATCTATAATGATTGGACTGATAGGTGATGTGATCAGAGTTTGTGCTGTACGATTTGTTTAGAGGTCTATAAGCGCCCTAATATAGCTAAACTGTATGGTTAAAAAGGTAAAAAAGACAACATTTCTTCTTCTTAAATAGGTCTTACCATTAAACGCTTTTTAGCATGCACGATATTCACTATTAATATTCACTCTTACAGCCGACAATGCAACAATTTGTTTAAACATAACTTTGCATCTCAAGTTGCATGAGCTAATTTACACACATTTACATAAAACCAGTAAAAATCACTCAATTTTGCAGCAATTACGTCCAATTGAGAACAGTTTTAAAAGCGATTCTAAATGCACCAAGGTAATCACAGTAATTATACTGCATAATCATGGATTTGTATATATTAGCTCGGCCTCGAATGGCCAAATTAATGCTTGGGTGGTCGGTGTCATAATTTGGATAAATCATTTAATGTGTTTATATCCTACAATTTGTTTTTTACGCATAATAATAAATAAATGTTAATTAAAACCATAAATATACCGCACGTAAATATGTTATGCATTGTCAGTAGAAAGGTTTTACTTAAATAATTAAATTTAAATGCCTAATGCTAAGGGTTTTGAAAAAAAAACTTGGAATGTATTTAGGTCGGCTATGGCCGTAACCAGAGCTGTCAAAACTTAAATTATTTGAAGCAAAATACTTTAGGAAGTGTTTGTAATTGTACTTGATTAATTTATATTAAAATACTTAAAGTTTTACTTAATTTGACCAAGTAAATTACTTAAAGTATTTTTCTAAGTACTTGAAGTACAACACGGATATGACAGAGATAGCAACATGGATAGAAAAACTGTTCAATGAGAACTGGAAAAAGACAAAAGTCAGACAATGAAAGGCTATTATTGGGGAAGAACTATGAAAGGACCTATCGATAAACATAAAAGACTTCAATAGGGTGCAAATAAGAAACCTGACACGCATACTGACAGGTCATTGTAGAAACAGACACTACCTTAATAAGATAGGAAAAAGTGAGACAAGTACATGTAGATGGTGTCTAGAGGAAAGACAGGACGCCATACATGTACTTAGATATTGCCCAGCACTAGGCCACACCATGGGGAAATGTCTAGGTACGGCATGGCTGGACCTAAATGACATAAGATTCCTACCACTAACAGGACTCGCATGTGTGAGGAAATTGGAGCTCTAGTAAGCAAAACGACAGCACCATATTAGTGTAAAAGGAATGCATACATAAGGGACAGTACAGGGTGACGGAACCTGTGTATGCTTAAGGGTTGGTGTAAAGCATAATGGGCTTAGGCCTCAGTGCTCAGGGCCCCAGCGAGGGAACTCAGCATGCTACGATAGATAGATAGATAGAAGTACTTGAAGTATAAACAGTACTTTAAATAAATAAGAAATACTAGAAATAAAAAGAAATCAATCAAATATGCAGATTTATTCACGTTAGATAATCGCGCAAACAGGTTAAAACAAAAAGATCGCCCGACCTTTGCTGACTCTGATACACGATAGCTCTCAGTTTAATTGTTAACGGCACCAAGAATAATAACATTACTATTAATTTTAAATATCCTTAATAATATAGGTACTTTAAAAAACACCATAATATTGTATAAATTAGTTTAAAAAATTTTGGAAATTATTACTTAAATGTTAATGACTTTAGGGTACGTGCATTAGTTTAATATACGTTTGTTGTTAGAGAAAGAAGAAAAATGATGATTTGTTAAAAGGGTAAAACTGCATAAAATATTGGGTTAATCGCTTGTTTTTGGAGGTCATAAGGTTTTAAAATTTAAAATAAAAAATGCATTCGGATCCCAAAAAAAAATTTCAAAAAATAGCTTTGCCAAAAATCTCTAGACATACATCACAATAACAGACTTTACAGATAGGGTAAATCGTTAAATTATCAAAGAATACATTTTGTTTTGCGCTAATACATTTAAGGCTAGCATTTAACTTGATTGTTTTCCTTTAAGTAAATTACTTGGGTAGTACTTCAAGTACTTATTGAATTTACTTGGAAAGCAAGTACATCCCAACTAACACAAATTGCTTTCCTAATAGATAAAAAGCTATATAACTGTTATATAAAGGTCCTCCAGAAACAATTTTATCACTTAGTGATGCTAGTTACAACAAAAGTATCTCAGAGACAAGAATGTTTTTTAATTGTGTAATAAAGCTTTCTATAAGCTTATTTAATAGGTCTCTTATAAAATGTAAGAAAATGAATTCTTATAACCTACTATATTACAAATTTTATAAGACCAATTACTCTTAAGTCTAATTTGTTTTATTGTTAACTTATAACTGTTTTGAAGAGAACTTATAAAATAGTTACAAAATATTTTTGTTGGAGTTTTATTAAATTATCATATAGGTATCTTCAATAAAAACGTTAAGTCGTAAACGTAATTAAATTGGCTAAAGAGGGTATCTTATAAAAATGGTTTATAGAATACTTTGATTTTGAGCGTACAAGACATAATTATAAAACACTTATACAACATAATTGGACACAAAACGTGAAAATAATCTCATAACGTCATATTTCATATTTATTAGTTACTAAAATTAATAGTTGAATATTAAAAAATGTCAACAAGAAGCAGTTGAATTATCAAAATATAAAAAAGTAAAGAAAAGGGGATATTTTAAAACTTATGTAAAGAAAAACTTTAAAAAAATATTAAACTTAAATAGTTTGATACCTACTACTTCAACTTTAAATAGTATAGGTCCATTTGATACCGAAAATTCTAATAATAGTTTGGCTAAATTGGTAACTGATGAATCTGAAGTGGAAATAAATAAAGAGCACGAAAAACAATGTAAATTGCTTTTATGTAATACGAAAACCGAAGAATTATTTGATAAAATAATCCTTGTAGAGGGGCTTCGAATGACGATGATGAAATGAAACTGGAATTAACAGAGGTTAGCAAAAATGCAAAATTTAACCAACAACTAAGAAGCTGGGCTACAAATTTTAACATAAGTCAGTCCGCACTAAAAGAACTGTTTAGTATTATTAACGAAAGAATCCCTTCTATACTGCCAAGGGATCCACGAAGCCTTTTAAAAACACCAAGGGATATAAATATAATAAAAATGGGCAATGGACATTATTGGCATAATGGATTAGACAAGATAAACCTTGAACAAATCCTAAAACCCTTTTCAATTCCAAATAATAGAATAATGTTTGTTTATGTAAAGTTTTCTGGAATGGTGATTACGAAGTATCTATCTGTCTATATATTTATACTTATATATAGTGTGTGTCCAAAATGTGCATTTATGGGAATGTAAGCTTATTATTGTAATTGAAATTGTCTTAGTGTTTCGGATAGTTTTAAACAAAACGACTATTATTATCTTGGCCTTTATATATGAGTAAAGATCTTTTAATATGCTCTTTTAAATATGCTAAAACTATATATGATCTGAGAACCTTGTATTTTTAATAGTTTGAGGGAGGCCAGGATTAAAACAAATTTGTATTAAATTTGATTTATTCAAGACTAATTTGTTTTATTACTGTGTTGGTTGCAACAAATGTGACATATCGGCTTTGGCCTGCTTCGCCATATTGCCAGGGGCGACCTTGGATCGGCCATTATTTAGGTTTAGGCAAAATAGACTAAATATTGTTAAGAAAATATGAAAATTGAAACCTAGTCGTAAGAATAGCATTTAAAATACCGAACAAATTATATTTATTAAAGATTAGTTGCCATCTGTAATTAACATCTTTGAGTTGTAAAATATAAATACCTGGATTAAAACTCGTAAATTGCACTAAAATGCAGGCGCGTGAAAATTTAGTTAATAAATATACCCATATATTAACAGAAAAATTAAATTGGCAAATAAAATCAAAATATTGGAGGCTTTAACATTCCGTATTATTATTGCCACTGGTTGTAGCATCCAGTATTCACCACGCCATTATGGCCGCGGCTTATTGTCGCCATTTGCAGATTAGAATCTTTGCAACAATTCTGATTTATTTCTCAGTTAAAAAAGAATGCCATTATTTTTATTGGTAACATCTTTAAGGCAACATATTTTTATACTTGTATAAAATGTACACAAAATAGCATTTAAAATAGCACAAATATAGCAATAATAAAATATTTTTATAACCATTTTATTAGTATCCATATAAACGTCTTTATTTATAAGATACTAATAAGGGTAGCATAAAACTATTTTATAAATGTGTAACTTAAAACAAATTTGTTTTAAAATGTGTAAAAAGTGTCGGTAATAGAACAATCATATAGGTGTTTTATAAACTACTCTCATTAAAGGTCTATAGCAGAAGTAAAGTGGTCTTACAGCTGTCACCCACGATCATTATAAGCATTTTAATACGATAAATATATTTTATAAAGTGGTCCTTTTTGTGTTTATAAGTGTATTATAATTGTCTACGAGATATCTATAAGAATTTGTATACAAGTAAAATGTCTTTCGAAACTGCTATATAGCAGTATATAAAATACCAATAAGCCTATTTGTGTTGGTTGGGATTTAACGATTACTTTTACTTGTACTTGAAGTACTTTTTAAAAAGCATAAACTTGGTACAGCTTTGGTCCTTACCTAAAATTATTTCGAAAACATAGACTCAACACCATATTTTTATTATAAATTTTAGCAATTATATAATAAATAACCAAACTTTGCAATTAATTAGTTGTAAATGTCCAATGGAAATAGTGTATTCATGTGTGTTTTTTGTTTTAATGTAACCAAAACTACCGAATTTGGTGAACAGTTAAAAATAGTGTGACATTATATTGTCAAAATATATCGTAGTTAAATATTATACAGGGTATAAAAAAACAAATTTATAATTTTCAAAAATTTAAAGAAAAATAACATTGTCATTTAAAATAAAACACTCTGTATGTCTTTTATCAAATTAGTAAATTAAGTGCAAAACATGTGTTTTGTTAAGTACAAGGGTAGCGTATTTTATTGCGAGTCACATTTAGCTCCACATTGACGATCTATATTGATGATTAAGTGTTCGAAATAAATTTTGATTTTAATCACTAAAGTGATGAAAATCATGTATTTTTCTAGTGAGGCTAAATGTACCGGTAAAAATTACGTTTTATTTGCTTTTATTTATTTGTTTGTCAATTTATCGTGCAGTAAAAAATACTAAAAGCAATATAATTTTACCTAAGAAGAAGGTCTCTTTTTCGGACTTTACTTGCACCGGAAAAATTTAATTTTGAAATTCCTATATAAGTAAAGCACGTCTGCACTATTTCTTGACCTGTTGCAAAGTTGGACCACCCTGCTCGAGTGGTCAAACTGTGTAGCGGACATGGAGCAACGCGAAACTCGTGCTATACTTACAAGAGTCACTGGAATACGAACGATAACCAACTGGACAAATGATTTTTAGAGTAGGAAAAATATACGCATTTATTAGAAAATATTAGTATACAAGATATAAAAATAAAGTTTAGTTACTGAACGTTTTTCGATTTGAATTCGACTGGCTTAAAATTCTCGTGGTAGTTGTAAAATGACACAAATAACAAATGTTATATAGTGCCGATATGCGCTTCCACCCCGAGGGATAATGCAACTCCTTTTTAGAGGTGTCAATGTTAATATATAAGATAACACCGGAAATAGATAAATAAATTAATTTCAAGCAACAAATGAAGTATAAAGTTTCTATGATAACCCAACACTTTTTCGTGTTGGAAAATGTTGAAAAGGATGATTTTAAACAGTTTTTTGCGAATAACTAAAAAAACTTGCGTTTTATAAAAAAAAACATTCGTTAAAAAGCTTATGAAAAACAAACAAATATTTTTAGTCTACGACTCCTGTAGAAGCAAGTACAAAGCGAGTTATGGCTCTTTAAAGGAGATTTTTTTTGTCATAAATTTATTGGAAAATTTTAACGTTAAGCAATGTACTTTGCTTACGAACGCCTGGCTATGGCGTACAAAATTAACAGGCCCGTCAACCTAAACAAAACTAAATATTTCCTGCCCAAAATTTGTTTTTTTTCCAGGTACACCAAAACTAATTAGCTTTATAATTAAACAAACATTATTTAAAAAAAAACTAATTTTTAGACATTCTTTAAAAATAAACTCCACTAAAAATTCCTAAATTTAAAAAGGTATATGGGATTTGGCCATTCTTTCGTGCCCCATTTTTGTACCAATATATGGACTTGTTTTGAAAATAGGATACTTTGAAGGTGATTCTCTGTTAAAACTAATGACTAAATAGTTAGAATATTAGGGTTATTCTATACAATACTTTATCATAAAACAGTTCAGTTTGGGTGTAATTAAGAAGGAATAATTTCAGACAGAAAATATTGTGCAGTTTTAAGAATAGGCCTTGTAACTTAGAAATAGGGTATTTCGAGACCAGCGCCCCAAAAGACTCCAGTATGCCAAAGGGCCTTGGCGCATAAGGGTGGGGGGATAATTGGCCTTTTCAGTTTTTGAAATCTTAGCCAGCTAGGCTTGCTGGAATTAAATAAAGTGCTTTTTCCTTTTTTTTAAATACGTAGGTGCTTCAGAAACTGTTTTATTGAATCATGAAGATTTTTCGTTTTTTTTTAATATTTTAGCCGCATTAAAAGAATTTTTAGTTTTGCTTGCACCGAATTAGAGAAATTTTTTGCTGTTTTAGGCTTTAAAAAATTTTATTTATTTTTTTAACAAAAACTATTGATCCACGTGAAAAAATATGCGATGTGTCATTAGTGGATCTAGCTAATTTTTAAAAGGGTGATGATAGTCAAAATATTTAAAATCCATTTTTTTTTGGCAATTTTTGATATTAAATAAAAAAACTTCCAATTATAAAAGTTTTTAATTTTTTTTAAAGAAAAAAAGTCTTAAATAACTTTTGGATTAAAAATATTTAAGTCGAACCGGTAAAGAAGATTTTTTGTTAATTTGCCTTTACTTTTTATTAATATTTCAAGTATTTTTTTCTTTAAGTCTTTATACCAGTTCAATTAAAAAAATTTTAATCCAAAAGTTATTTAACACTTCTATGTTTTAGAAAAATTTAAAAAAGTAATGAAATTGAAAGTTTTTTCTAAAAAAATATCGAAAATGGCGAAAAAAAATAGATTTTAAATTTTTTGGCCCAACATCATGCTTTAAAAAATTATAAAACATTCATTAAGCTTGCTCTACCAAAGACACATCACATACATATGTTTTTTCATTATAACGTTGATCAATAGGTTTTGTTAAAAAAATATTTAAAAATTTTAAAGCCTCAAAAAATTGAATTTCCCGCCAAAAATAAATTGTGCTTTATCGGCGCTTTAAAGTACTTTAATTCGGCGCAAGCAAAACTAAACAATCTTTTTATGCGTCTGGGATAATTGAAAAAAAAACGAAAAATATTCTCAACAAGCCTAGCTGGGTGTGATTTCAAAAAGCAAAAAGGCTGGTTACCCCATCATGCACCAAGACCCTTTAATTAAAATCGGCGATGGGCCCGCTAATTAAATTACTACCAAAAATCAAAAATACATCAAAAAAATATTAGCATTATGTCTTATAAAATAGATATAATGTGTAAAACCCGGTCCTGTTCATTGTTTTGGTGCCATCTGTACATTTTTACTGCGCACGCGTTTGTTCTGCCTGTTGCTAGGGAAAAGGTCAAGGGCGGTCCTGGACCAATATCCTGGGGGGGTATTTTCTGATATTGGGTCAGAAGATTGTTCATAAATGACAATCAAACTGAGAGAAGAAATAATCGGCTTACATTGCTATACTAAAAGAATTATATACCACTGATCTTTTTCGGATAATGTCGAAAAATTTAAAATGTAGCAACACTGTCATCGAGAGTTAACGTTATGATTTGACAGCATTACCAAAATGCTAATCTACTGATGCAAAGGGGTCATTTTTTTTCCGCAAAAACACCCGGAAAATTAAATAGCATCGGTTTGTTTTTTGAAACCCCATTCCGCAAATAAAATTCTGTGTTTAAAATGGGGAAATGTTTTTGGGAAATTTTTTGATTAATAGATGGCACCAGTAATACCTGTGTTTACTACAGTGGTTTTTTCGGCTTTTTTCCTATATCACTATGTATACACAGTACTGTTTGTTTAATATTTATATATAGTTAGATTGCTAGGACAAAGCAACGCAGCAACGGTAGAGTTTAAAAAAATATAGTTAGATGTGGGATATATATCTCTCTCTCAAATTACATTTCTTTTTAAATCAGTTTTACGTGTTAAAAAAACCTAAATTCTCAAAACATCAAAATGTGTACGTCGATGTTAAAAGAAGATCGTATTAGAACTATCGATGTCAAAACATCGATGTTCGATGCGCATCCCTAGCTTCGTAGCACTCAGGAATGAGACGTAAAATAGTCGCGTCTTTCGCGCGCACGGTATAAGGTTAACACGTTGAAGCGCGTTTAGATTTGCAACAGTTCCTTCTGATATATGTTACCGTCAATGTCAATATACTGTGTAGATTTTCCATTATACGAAACGTGTATTTAATTATTTACTTTACTTCTGGCTTTCGTTTGAAAAAAGGTAGGTTGTTAAAACTAAATATTAGTTTTGGTGGTAGGTTTTAATTAGTAGGTTTATTTTTAGAAAATGAGTAAAAGGCAGATTGGGTCATTAGATACTTTTGTTAAGAGGATACGACCTCAACCTCAAGATTCTAAAACCTCTTCACATTGTGATAGCAATAATAAGGAATGTAAAAGTTTGCCTTCAACAAGTACGAGTACAGAAGCTCAACATGATATTCCACAGATGAGGTATGACATCGGAGAATATATAAGTCCCGACAAAGAACCAATTTCTGACAATGATAAATACAATTTATTAAAGAAATCGTTCGTTCCTGGAAAAGATTTTAAATTTCCATGTTCCATTCACAAAAAAAATGAGAAAGAAATTCGATGTTTTTTGTCTTCCAAACATTTTGAATCGTTTAATTGGCTTACTTACTCCCAAAAATCAAGTGGTCTTTATTGTAAGTTTTGTGGCCTTTTTGCAAGATATGGTGGTGTTAACAAAACTACTCCATTAAATAAGTTAGTTCGCGTGCCACTCCGTAAATATTCTAAATTATTTGGAAAGGATGGAGACTTGGTTGTTCACCAGTCAAATAAATATCATCAACAGTGTACAGAGTACGCTGAAAATTTTATTCAAACTTATGAACATTCCGAAAAAGAAATTATTAATATTTTGGATTCAAAAAGAACTAATCAAATTAGACAAAATCGAGAGAGACTGCGTCCCATTATTGAGACATTAATATTTTTAGGACGTCAAAATATACCACTGCGAGGCCACAGAGATGTTGGAAGGATTGATTTAGAAGAGTCAATTACAAATTATTCAAATGAAGGCAATTTTAGAGAGCTTCTTAGATTTAGAGCCTCCAGTGGTGACATTGAATTAAAAAATCATTTAGAATCTTGTAGCTCTAACGCATCATATACCAGCAAAAATATTCAAAATCAATTAATCAAAATCTGTGGCAACGAAATATTAAATAATATTTTTCAACAAATTAAAGTCTTTAAGTATTACAGTATAATGTTTGACGAAACCACTGACTTAAGCCATAAATCCCAAATGTCTTTAGTTATAAGGTACTTAGGAAAAGACGATAAAATAAAAGAAGATTTTGTTTCATTTTTGGACTGTTATGATAATTTAAACGATCCAGAACATGAACCCAAGCTAACAGGAGAAGCTTTGGCTGGTCTTGTTTTGTGTTTTCTTAGGGATCATGGATTCAACCTGGAAAATTGTGTTGGCATTAGTACTGACACCTGTAGTGTCATGCTTTCAGATAAAAAGGGGGCAGTATCTGAACTGAAAAAATACCTGCCAAACGCAATAAAATCTCCATGTTTAAGTCACTCTCTTAATTTATCTCTTTCAAAATCTAGTAATGTTCAAGAAGTTAGGAATTGTGTAGGTGTAATGAAAGAGGTCATAGCATTTTTTAATGATTCTTCTAAAATGCATTTTGTTCTTACAAATTCAGGTGATGAAACCTTAAAAAAGTTATGCGAGACAAGGTGGACTGAAAGACACGAGGCAGTGCTAAAATTTAAGCTTTGTTTAGAAAATATTGTAGAGGCTTTACAAAATATATCTACATGGAAAGATGCTCAAACATCATCCAAAGCACAAAGTCTCATGGCATCAGTTTTATCAACCAATTTTATAACCGCTCTTTACGCTTTATCTTTTGTTTTGACAATAACTCTCAATTTAAGTAAGATTTTACAAAAAAAATTGGACAAATGCTATGCCAAAACTTTGATAGATGACATTTTGTCCGTCTTGAAAGATAACCGGCAAAATGCAGAAGTCGAGTTCGGAAAAATTTTTAAAGATGTAAAACAATCTCATAATAAACTAGATATTTCAGTCTTATTACCTCGACGTGTTGCAAGGCAGTCTAATCGTTTTAATTTAGATACGTCTGATCCCGAAGCTTATTACAGAATTTCGAATTTATTCCTCTGCTTGAAAACATAATAGAAGATATTGAATTTAGATTTCAAGACGAAAGAGTATCTAACGTGTTTTATCTTAATAACCTAACTCCACATAATTGTCTAAAAATTACTGAAAATGAGTTGGCTCAAATGTCTAATGAACTTTCCAATTATCTGGGGTCCCTCTTAAGTCAAAGTGCAAAATTGGTTTTTGAAAAACTAAGGGGAGAGCTACTTTTATGGAAAAAAAAATGGGCCAATTCCGAAACCCTCCCAGATAATGCATTGCTTGCACTTTCTCTTTGTGACGAAGATATTTTTCCTAATATTAAAGTAGCTCTTTCTATTCTCTGCGTGCTACCTGTCAGCGTGGCATCAGCCGAGCGCAGTTTTTCTTCCCTAAAACGGCTAAAAACTTGGCTTAGGTCCACAATGTCTCAAGAACGTTTGGTGGGTTTAGCTTTACTTCATATTCATAGGGACATTTCTGTTGACGTATCGAATGTAATAGATATATTTGCAAAACAAAAAAAAAAGAAACCAAGAATTTATTATTTAGTTGCTTTAGTGGTTTTGTTCAGTATTAGTAAAACAGGTTTTGGTTAGTTTAGTTATTAATATTTTCTTCAAAAAATGTATTATTTAGTTAATGTAGTTTGGTATTAATTACTAAAGTTTATTCAACTTGCATAAGTAATATATTTTATTAAGATACCAATTTATTAGTTTAGTTTCGTTTAGTATTATGTTACTGTACATCATAATTACAAAGTAAGAAAAAATATACGTGTGATTGTATTGAATATTTTTGCCGCACAAAATTGAATGCAGTCACCGTCTATTTTTTTAATTTTTTAAGTTTTATAAAAATATTTATATTTTATCTGGGTTATGTTGACTGACGAATACAAACTTTCAAAATAATTTCTGACTTATTGATTAGTCTCTGGGGGGGGGTAATTACCCCCATTACCCCCCCCGTAGGACCGCCCTTGGAAAAGGTTACTATGAATTTTGCTGTATTCATTCGTTTTAATTATTAAATAATTAGGTCAGTCCTTATTGGATAACCCTACAAATTTAAATCATTTTTGAATTACCTTGTATAAATCAAATTAAAAACTTAATAATTTGTAACAGTTTTCCAACCCACATAAGCTCGTCATATTTTGTTGATTGGCGCCGACGTTTATACAAACCGTTTTGTTTTGACACCGCTTGGATTAGATCCAAACATCTGGCACAATTTAGTGCGTTTGTATAATCTGTCAAACGGGCGATGTAATTATAGACCTTTTTTAAGTGGATATTTACTTCCAAGGTAATTAAATGAGCTTTTATTTGTGACACTGTTACGTCGGTTGTTTATGTAATTGAGCTGAAACGCTGAAATAAAAAAGAAATAATATTTAATTGTTTGGAGTTCTTTATTTTTCAAAATATTTTACGTGTGGAAAATATATTGAATTAAAACAAATTTTAACAGTTTTATTTATATAAAAATAATATAGGGTTGGGAAATTGTTTTGAAAAAGAATTTTGCAGCACTGTACCGGGTGTTCCAATAAGAAAGGTCGCAAATCGTAATTATTTTTAGTGAAAGTGGTCAAGAGAAATAGCTGGAAATTATTTTTAAGTTTTAAAACTATGCCCAACCAAAACTAAGGGGTTATTTGTCTAAATTATTCCTAGGTAGAAGTTATTGACAAAATTTTAATAATTTCCAATATGGTAGCAATATCTCGCGATTAACTTTTACTAAACCACAGGAGGTATATAAGAGTTAACACTCTTTCTAGGTAAAGTTGATCTGCTTATTCTCAATCAACTTTTACTACTACTTTTAGTAAGAGTTTCTCTAAACTCTACTTTTCTTGTGACATACATATAAATAAAGGGTTTCAGTTAAAACCAAAGATCATGTATGTACAGGGTCATTGATTATATTTACGTGGCTTCTGAGGCCTTTATTTTTGAAGACAAAAAAAAAATATAAAAATTGCAGGATTTGTTTCAAATTATCAGTTAGAATGCAATAAAAAAGGAAAAATATAGGCAACTTAACTTTTTTAAATGTAACACCCTGTATATTATGCGCTACACGAAAGATCTTTTTTTTCTGATTTCAATATATATACATTGATGATATTTGGATAACCATTTTTGAGATATTTTAGTTAAATTTTAATAAATTCAAAAAGTTTCATATTAGTATTAAGAAAGCCATGGAAACAATAAAATTGTTATGTTGCTGAATTTGGCGAGGGTTATCTCTGGACCAATAATGTTTATTTTTGTGTTTAAACATTCCTGCTAAAGTGAAGGAAGACTTTCTGGTAAATAGAATTTTATTTAAAAACTTTGGATCCTGCTGCATAAACCTAGCTATTTCCAATGCATACTTAGGTCGGTCCTGCATGTTTTGTTCAGAAAGATTCTGAACGGACAAAAATTTATAGGGATAAAGTTTGTAAAATTTTAAGGTTAAATAAATTTTATAATCTGTTTTATTAAGCTCAGATGCCGCATCCGAGATTGGTATTTCAGGATTTTCTAAAATTATTAAAAGTAGCTAGTGCTTATCTAATAGAAAAATTATAATAATTATCCTAAAAAACGAGGATATCCAAAACTTTGTTTTCATTTGCTGCGGTCCTTTTCTTCATTTTAAAGCTTTTTTGTTTAATAAACTTTTTTACTATGTATTTAATAGTATTTATAGAATGTACCCGTTGTTAAGGATATAATAAGTAATATTTCCTTTGTACTGTCGTCACATTATTATTGTTACCATAAAAAAGATGCATAATAGCGATTTTTTGTTCTTCTGAATAGCCCATCGACAAAAAAGCAATACAAACTACTTTTAATAGTTAAAATGATAAATTTCAACTTTTCACAATATCAATACGTCAAATTTATTAAATCAATTTTATTGTTTTCATAGCTTTCTTGATACTAATGATTTTTTTTTCACTTTATTTATATTTTAAGCTTAAATATCTTAAAAATGGTTTATCCAAATATGATCAATGTATATATTATATATATATATATATATATATATATATATATATATATATATATATATATATATATATATATATATATATATATATATATTATATATATATATATTATATATATATATATATATATATATATATATATATATATATATATATATATATATATATATATATATATATATATATATATATATATATATATATATATATATATATATATATATATATATATATATATATATATATATATATATATTTTTTTTTTTCTGCTTCAAAAATAAAGGCTCCCCACGTAAATATAATTAAAGACCCTGTACAACCTTAAAGTTTTTAGAAAATGAAGAAACTGTATATTTTATGCAAATTTTAATTGAAACCACTATCCTAGCAGAGCGCTTTCGGTAAAAACCATCATCAGAGCTATTCGTCAAGCAGGAGTTGCAGCAATTGGAGCGTACATAATATGTAGACAGGACATTAACAAACTATCAGATTATTAAATTAAAAATTTAAAGTAAAATTGTGAATTATCTCACATTTATACCTTTAAAATGGTGATTTTTAAAGTTAAACCACACAAGATACCATTTTGTTGTTAAAGTTTTTTTATTGCCTTAGTCCATTTCTTATCTCTATTTGCTATAGCACATGCCACTAAAGCCGGGTACATCAAAACCTTGATTATAAAATAAGAATGAATAAAACACAGAGTCGTAATATCCGCTTTATACGGTGCCGTAAACAGCACAAAAAGAAAATAACTTTTCCAAGATTTGAATGATGACCCTCCGGTAAGATTTCCCACAAGACGTCTCTCTGGCGCTCATCTTCCACTGACCGGCTTAGCCTTTTTATTTCCGGCTTGTGATTACGTCCGGTTAGATTTATGTTTTGTTTCGGGGCATTCTAAGAAACAAAACGTCCACCGACACTATTTTTATATTAGGGACTTACAACTAAATTACTATAAACTTTATAAGTGTCTTGACGGGAAATCCCGAATAAAAAAGGTCGTTTTTTAAAGTTTAATATTTTTTAACGGTTACCTATATTACTTCTTGCAAAGTAGTTTTACGTTAAAATTGTGTCAAAAGAATAAACTTTGTAAGAATATTGTGGTATAAATACGTAGATCGCTAATAAGTTTTGTCATACTTACAGCATCTTTTTTTTTCTAAGTAATCACCGTTAGCAGCTATGCAAGACTTCATACGCTCGAACCAAGTAGCAAAAGTCTCTTTTCAAAATAACTCTGAGTTGCACAAAAACTTGCGCCCTTTTAATTATTTCTTTAAATAGGGGAATAAAGAAAAATCACATGGCGCCAAATTTGGACTATAGGGAGGATGACTAAAAAATTTTATTTTAGATTCCTTAAGAAAGGTAGTCGTAAAACTGGCTCGATAAGCTGGAGCATTATCATGGTGAAAAAACCAGGTATCGAGTCTCGAGTTTGGTCGCTTATTTTTTAAGGCTTGGAAAACTTTTGGAAGACATTCATTTGTGCACCATGATGCTGTGACAGTCTTCTGTGTTTCTAAAAAAACAACCACCAAAATCCCTCTTTTACTAAAAAAAAACTGATAACATTAGTTTGTTCACAAAACGAGCTTGTTTCACTAATGTCGGTGGTTCTTCATATTCAAATATCCACATTTTGCTCTGAGATTTAGTTAGGACATCGTAATAATAAATAAAGGTTTCGTCACCTGTGATGATTGAATTGATATCATTAGAGTCACCGTCAACTAATTTTTTGAGCATTTGTTTGCACCACTTTACTCTCTGCTCCCGTAGAATATCGGTCATCAAATGTGGTACCCAGAGTAAACAAACTTTTCTAACTTTTAATTCGTTGTGCAGAATATGAGGAATAGTCGGTGCCGTTATCTTCATTAAATTCTTTATTGGGCGGTATGTTATTCGTCGGTCTTCCATAATAAGATTTTTTATGGTTAGAAATGTTTATCAGTCGTCACTTCAATCAGCCTACCAGATCTTTGCTCGTCCTCTAAGTTAAAATTTCCCATTTGGAATTATAAATACTACCTTTTTACAGTTCTTAAAGATGGACAAGTATCGTCCAACATACCATTCATTTTTCAAAGCATTGTTGCTTTGTAAGACCACGACAAAAATTGTACAACATAATAACACGAACATCACGTCGCGTCAACTCAGCCATTACAGTGATTTATTTGTTTTTTTATAAATTATAAAAATACAATAGGCGGATCAAACGGTAATCATATGAACTTTAGTTACTAAAGATTATCATAGTACCCTCAAACAAGTCTCTTCTTGTTTCGATCATGCGTATGACAGAACTTTTCTAGCTGTCTAGGTACAGCCGTTCATGTGCTTGGATGTTCCATGCTGATTATAGGTTTGTTCCAACACGTCGAAAAACCGTCACCGAACGATCACGCTCATGCGCAGTGATTAAAGTGCGTTCCAACAGAGACGTGACGATTATCGGACGATCCTGTTTGTGTACCAACATGACTTGAGATCGTTTATGTTACGGTTTCAGAACGGTAATTCCGATACATGTCCCAAATTTAAAACTGTTTGGGTTAATTTGCGCATTGAGCATTTTGGCACTGGATTTTTCTGAAAACGATCCGCAAAGCGATCCAACGTTTGTTACTTTTTGTACCGTCACGAAACTATTTTAAGTCCGCCCATGCGTCGAAGCGCACCAAAAACCAATTCAAAAACGGTTTCGAAACGATACCGGATGCTTGTTGGAACAAACCTTATGATTACTAGTGAAAAGGCACTTCACAGACGGTTTTGATTTATTTTGGTCAGCTTCGTTTTATATTATACACATTAAGGTCATACTATAAATTTTATCAAAATCAACTTACATGTGTATCAGGATTTTTAAAAACATATGTCGTTTTACGATGCAATGGTAATAAATTTGCCATTATTCTGGGCATGTAATTTATGGACATCCGGTATAATGCTCAATTAAACAACAAAGTATTAATAACTACTTGTTTATAAAATAAAAATAGCGTAATTACTTAAAAACTAGCGAGACCTGCAAAATTAAAAAAAAAAGTATTTTTTAATGCAGTGTCAAGGTTATCTTGTAAAGATATGAATCTTGGGTTTAACAAAACCATTATATCCAGTGGCGTAGCTATCGGAGGAATAGGTAAAGCAGTGCCCCGGGGCCTCCAGCTAGAGGGCCCCTCGACCTACTAAGTAATTTTTGAAGAATTATATAAATATTCTTATTGAGTACAGAATTTCTGACGTTCGACTTTTTAATGTCTCGTCAGCAAATTTTGAATGGCTCGAACCGAACTATTGGAACAACTTCCAAGCTTCAGAATGTAAATTTAGCACGGCTTTCACATGACAACTTATTGAAGAATTTAAAATTTGTAGGAAGGAAATACCCCTAAACACTAAACGAATAATCCCATCACTGATTATAGATAAGAAGTTTACATATTCTTCCTTTACAGTCTCGGCAACATTATAAAAACAGTAGAATGTAAATTTTTAAAACTACCGAACATTGGAAAAATAATTAGAAACCCTTTGGTTTTAAAAAATTATATTATTTTTATAAGTGACTTATTAATTATGACAATAATCCTGTAAGTAAGTTTTTGTACAAATATCAAAGTAAAATGCAATTTTGATTCCCTACAAAACATTTTAAAACGAAGGTATGTTTTTCATCTTTAAAAAACCCCAATTACCATACACCTTGAATTTTGTGCATTTTCGTTGAATTGCTACATCTAAGCATAAATATGCTCAGTACTCTGCAGTACCTAATCTACCAATTCAGTAGTCGACTTATGTATGTGACTTTAATTTTTATATACTTAGGGGTGGAAGCAGCCTTATAGTTTTTTAATATCTTGCTTCGTGTACGTATAAAGCATTTTTAGAGAAAATAGCTGCTCAGTTGATATAGGGCATATTATTAACGCAATTTCTTTTTAAAAATCATATTATCTTATTTAAAAAATAAAGTCGGGATAGCTTTTATCTTCTAGAGAAAGGATCTTTTCTGTGTTAAAATATAGTTTACAAAAAATCTAAGTGGACGTATTTTTTGTTTTTTCTGAATATTACTTTTTAAATTTTGGGGTCATAGTTACAGGTATAGTCCTAAGTTCTAACCCTGTCTCTATTATAATGCATAGGGTTTTCTCCCATTTTAAACTGATATTTTTTTTCTGTTCACCTTAAGTTCACCTTACCACGGTAGAACGCACGATTTGACATTCAAAGCTATGCATGTGATTGGTTATGCACCTGTCCACTTATTATTTTTTATGTGTGGTTTTATTCCATTTTAAATGCAAAGTGAAAGTAAATTAAACTTAAAAACAAACATTTTTGTCTTTACAACTTGACATTTTCAATTTTTTCATTCCACTAAGTTGTTGATTATTTTAATTGCAAATAAAACCGGATACCTTAAAAAAATATACTAACGAACCAAGTTAAGCAAACATAAGTATAAGTAATTAGAAAATAAATCACAAGAAAGATTATGCCGGACAGCAAAGACTTTTTCTTAAACTGACAAGCTTTTTTGTATCACGAAGGCTTAAAGCCCAAATCCTAACGTACCGTGGGTGTCCTAATTAAAGTAAGAAATAGTTTATTAACTTGGGATTTAACATATTAACTGCCAGGACAACTTAAAAAAAATGGTACCTGGGTCTGTGGGTCAAGACATTTCTTTTCTTAATTACTCGATTTGTGTTTATTTTAAGTAAAATCTAAGAAACAAACATTACGTCTTTTTTGTTAAAAATGGTATAGTCCTACGCGAGACCAAACTATATTTTCATGGCGGACGGGGTAAGCAAGGTACACATGACCTAGACCTACATGCTTATAAAATCTGTATCCATTTATAGTACACATGGTAGCTGAAGCGTTAAAGGTCTGAAGATCTTTAAAGAAAGAAAACTTTCGTAAGTATCAAGTTCCCCAGTCTAGGGATGAAGGAATGAACAAAGTGGGAAGTTTGGGACCTCTCTGGATGGACCTTAAGGGACTGCATAAGAGTGACACTATGGGTTACTCTATTGAGAGCTGATACAAAAAGAATTATATTGGCTAACACCTATAAAAGATTGATAGATCCCCTACACCTCTTCAGTGCGCAAAAGAAGGAAGCTTTCCTGTAATGATGGAATTATTAGTAAGGTAAACAGTTGTTTTTTGGATAAAATCAAGAATCAGTCAGTTATTATTAATAACTGTAATACCACTTGAGATATTTTATTGAAATTTGGCATACATGTACTATGTATCAAGAAGCATTTTTAGTGTACCACATTTTTTTTTATTTGCCAAAATAGGCAGGTCAAATTCTGTACGAACGCCACTGGTAAAAATATAAAAAAAATATGGTACACTAAAAATGCTTCTTATACATAGCTTGCCAAATTTTATTAAAATATCTAAAGTGGTATTACAGATACTAATAATAAATGATTAATTTTTTAAAATTTTACCACCCTGTATCTCAAAAGTTAAGACGTTTAGGACATACGTTCATATGAAGTTTTCTTTTTAAAATGGACCCAAAAATTGCTTCCCTAAATATTGACGTACAATTAGAAAACACCCTGTATAATGAAAAAAAAATTACCAAACATGATATTTTATTTCTCGTTAACACTTGATTTTATCGATGTCAATCAAGAATACCTTTTTTTAGTTTAAGGTTAAAGCTATGCAAAAATAATACTGTTGAGCCTTTATCATACAGGGTGTTAAAAAAATGCCATTACTGTGTCAGAGCTAGTCCGTCCCTGCAAACTATAAGCAATATTTAATGGGTCATTAAAAGACTATTAGAATATAAAGATATTAAATTACGCCTGTATTTTAAAAGTATTTAAACAAACGATTTCAGGGGCGTCTGTTATGTACCTGTATTCGTAGGTAGGGCATGAAAACACGGATAAGATGAACATCAAGCTATATTTATACCCCTAATGGATTTTAAGGGATGTCCATCCAGATTTTCGCGTATTTAACGAAAGTTAAAACAGTGTTGTGAGCTTTACTATCAAAAACGCGATGAAAAACAATTGCCTATTGTGTCCAAATAAGGTCAGCGACACATTGGCAATGTGAGGTTTGTTTGAGGGCAGGGGTTACCACTTAATTTTATTCGCATTTACAAGTTATTTGACAAACGATTTAAGGAACCTCTTTCGTAGTATATATCTTTGGTCATGGAAAAAAGTTTATGGGAACTTGTCATAATGTTTTTAGGTTTTCTATTAGATTCCGAGAGATTGCCCACATATTCTGGGACACCCTGTATACAGAGTACACAGATTAAGAAGTGGTAAAATACTTTCTGGCTCGAAAAAAGAAATTCCAGCATTTTTAATGCTGCAGTGGCTGAGTTTATGCCAAATTATGGTATTCCTAAAATACGTTACCCAGTCATATTTACACGTAAACGAAAAGCTGACGGCATTATCCATTTGGAGAGAAAGTGTTTCATTTAAATAAGACCTTAAATTAATTAGAATTAATATTTTCTTTTTATCTTTAGTACTCGTAAAAAGAAAAAAGTAAACATTTCTTTGTAGTATATCAGTTGTTATTGAAATGAGAAAAGCTTAAAGCCACATTAGATGGCTCATTATCATAGAACCTAGTGGTATCAATTCCCAGTTAAACTAGCTGTTAATTCGGCAATCGGCGCCATTACATAAAGTGTTTACAGCCAATTCCCGGAAATACGTTGCCTCCATTGCGGTCTCGTGCAATACTAAACCGTTATCAGTTGTCGATAGTGAGATGTTAATGTAGACACATTTGGAATATCTGGATGGTTTTGCGGTTCTTTTATATGGGGCATTTTATTAGCGATACGAGTACAAAGATTGTTTATGCAAGTTTTATCTTGAATTGGCACTTTGAGGTTGGCGATATTGCTGATTAGACTGCTATTAGTTGTTGCACTTTTTGCTGAATATAGTCGAGGCGTAGGAGGTTAACAATCTGAGATACTGGGCACTGCAGATTAATTAGTGCCTAATATAAGCGGTTTTGTCTGTGATCAATGACCGTCTATAAATGATATTAAACCCTTATAATAAAAAGAACTGACAAATTAATTTAAAATCATATTTATCACTAAAATAATATAAAAATGCATGAAATTGCCAAACTCTAGAAAAAAAAACTTACTATTGGTTTTTTTCATGTTATTTATTATAAGTAGTCGAAAAAAGACGTAATGAGGGATTTTTGTGCAGTAAGAGGATTAAATGCGGTTTTTTTGCATTCAATTTGTATGCACGTCTATAAACTTTGTAAACAAAATTAATTATTGGGGAATGAAAAACTGCATTTTTGCATTAGAAAAATGCATTTTCGAAACGCATTTTAAAATTTGCAATTATAAAAAATTTATAACCAAGTAAGTAATGACTGTAATAAGCCCAAAGTTGTTACTCAGGGGTTTTCGAGGTCGCTGAATACGAATATGACATTGGCAAGGGCCTACGGAGTACCTGGTGTGTGCTGAGGATGGTGTAAACGTCATCTTCTGAAGTTTTATTACATTTCTTCTAATAGCAGCCCAATTTTGTTACTCGGGGGATTTTTGGCGTCACTAAACACGAATATGACATTGTCAATGTCATATTCGTGTTTAGCGACCACAAAAACCCCCCAAGTAAAAAAATTGGGCTGATATTAGAATTGACAGGAATAATGATAAAACTCTAGAACACGACGTTTAACCATCCTTAGGGGCACGGTACCCTAGGCCTTTTAATATCATACCCCTTAGCGACCTAAAACCCCGAGAACAAATGGGGGGCTCGTTTTCGTCATTATTGACTTAGTTATGCATTTTTTAAAAAAATGCAAACTTTAAAATGCATTTCAAAAATGCATTTTTCTAATGCACAAATGTAGTTTTTTATTTCCCATTAATTAAATTTGTTCACAAAGTTTCTAGACGTTCAAACGAATCGAATGCAAAAAACCGCATTCAAACCATCTTACTGCACAAAAACCCTTCGTGGCCTATTTTTTGTCCAGTTTCTCCACTAAAGGATAATATTGTAAAACTATTTTAACATAATTAAGTTTACTTAATTTATTAATACGACTTATATTTTTGTTGATGTATGAAGTCTATGAGGTTTATTTGGGGTGCACTTAACATAAGTTTCAGATTAAAAGTTAAAAAACTCGTTAGTTCTGGTTGATTTTGGTTAGATCTGGTTAGTTTACACATAACATACTTTAATTATTGACACTTTAAAATGAATTTTTTAACAGTTATTACTAACGAAGACAGATTAATAAATTGTACCACATATTTATCAATAATATTTAAAACGACCCTTCTTAGCTGAGGGCTTGTGCCAAAATAGGTCATTAAAATGGTGTCATAAAACAAAAAAGGTGTCATAAAACTGAGCATAATATTCTCTGCTCAGATAGAATACAACCCTCAAATAAATGCATTTAATCTTTGTTTTATTGAAACACTGTACAAAATTCCGACAATTAGATCTTCAGTAAAAATTAATTCCTTTTATATACATAATAACCTTTTTTCAGACAATCCATTTCCACTACTAGTAAATAATTTAACTTGTTTTTTTTAATAAAAAAAAAACACATAGCAGTTGACGGAGTGGAGTGATAACGAGACGTGTACAGTATGACGCATTTTGCTTGTTTTTACAGGGTATTGAAAAAACCGTAAGAGAGAGCAATTTTGTTTATTTATTCTTGAGACGGATTTTAAAAACAAATTTTAATGTGTTAAAATTTTCAGACTATCTCGATTTATTTTGGAGATACGAGATATTTTTGAAATTTTATAGGGGGACAGGATCGGTTAATATTAGAGATAGAAAAAAGCTTTAAATGATAATATTTTGTAGATTTTTACGTTAATTCCAGTGGCGTACTAAGTTATAGTTTTTTGAGTTTATTTACTGCCTTCGTTAGTAAAAACTGTTAAAAACCCCAATTTAAAGTGTCAATAATTATAGTGTGTGATGTATAAAACTAACTAGATCTAACTTAAACTAACCAGAACTGACGCGCTTTTAAACGTTTAATCTGAAACTTATGTTAAGTGCATCACAAATAAACCACATTGACTTAATACATCAACAAAAATATAAGCATTATTAATAAATTGAGTATACTTGATTGTGTCAAAATAGTTTTATAATATATTCCTCATAATAACATGAAAAAGTATCATTAGTGAGTTTTTCCTCGAGTTAAGCATTTGAGGTTGGCGATATTGCTGATTAGAGTGCTATTAGTTGTTGCACTTAAAACTTTTTGCTGAATATAGTCGAGGCGTAGGAGGTTAACAATCTGAGATACACTGCAGATTAATTAGTGCCTAATATAAGCGGTTTTGTCTGTGATCAATGACCGTCCATAAATGATATTAAACCCTTATAATAAAAAGAACTGACAAATTGATTTTAAAATCATATTCATCACTATAATAATATAAAAATACAAAACTCTAGGAAAAACTTACTATTGATTCTTTTCATGTTATTATAAGTAGTCAAGGAAACGAGGGATTTTTTGTGCAGTAAGATGGATTTGAATGCGGGTTTTTGCATTTAATTTGTATGAACGTTCATAAACTTTGTGAACAAATTTAATTATTGGGAAATGAAAAACTGGATTTTGGCATTAGAAAACGCATTTTCGAAACGCATTTTAAAGTTTGCAATTATAAAAAATTTATAACTAAGTAAGTAATGATTGAAATGAGCCCAAAGTTGTTACTCAGGGGTTTTTGAGGTCGCTGAATACGAATATGGCATTGGCAAAGGCCTGCGAAGTACCTGGTGCGCACTTCTGGAGTTTTATAACAATTTTCCTTAATATCTGCCCAATTTTGTTACTCAAGGATTTTTAAGGTCGCTGAACACGAATAGGATATTGACAAGGGCCTACGGAGTACCTGGTGTGCGTTAAGGATGGTGTAAACGTCATCTTCTGGAGTTTTATTACATTTCTTCTAAATCCCAAATTTTTAAGGGGGGGTTTTTAACCCTTTGAACAAAAATTTTGGGCAAGGAGGTTCGGTCTTTGAATTTTGAAAAACCCAAATAAATTTTTTATTCTTTTAGGGGGCTGAACACAATTAATTAAAAACCGGGGTCCTGGTCCCAAAATAAAACGCTTTCAATTTTTAAAACCTTTTTCCTTAAATTAAATTTTTTTGGGGGTTTGGGGGGGGAAAGTAGACCCTTTTAAATTTCAATTGCCAGGACTAAAAAAGGAAAAAGGGGATTAAGGAAAGGGGAAAAACTTCAAAGACGTTTTTTCCCCCTTGCCACCAAACCCGTAAATTTTCCCAAATATTACCTGTAAAAATAAAATTTTCAATTTTGATCTCCTGGGGGGTAAACTCTCCCAAAAAACTTTTTCCCAAATTCAAAAATATTTGGGCCCCCCCAACCCCTTAAGAAAAGGGGGTTTCGGGCGAAAAAAATTTTTTCCTTTCCCCGGATGAAGCCTAAAAAGCAAGGGAAAGGGGGGGGAAAAAAAAGGGGGTTTAGGCTAAGGGGGGGTCGGCCCCCCACCAGCCCCCACCCTGCTTTTCAAAAAATTTCTAATGTTTTTGGTTTTTTTGTTGAGGGAAAATCTAAGGGGGGGAATTAATAAAATTTCATTGTAAGAAAAAATTCCCTTTTTTTTGGGTTTTTGTTGGTTTTTTTTAAAAAAATATTTGTAATTGCTTTTTAAATTTAAATTTTTTAAAGATTTTATAAAAAGTGCCAATTTGCAGTACTTATTAAAATATTTAAAAGGCCCCTTCTTATTTCCAATATTTTTTAAAAAGGTAAAAAATGTAGAATACAATATTTTCCCAATATATACCCCAAATAAATAATTTCCCCCCTTATTCTTTTTAAAAAATTTCAACAATTGACAAAAAAATTTTTTTTTCCAAAAAAAAATTTTTTTTAGTTTTTTTTTTTCAAAAAAAAATTTTTTTTATTAAAAAACAGCAAAAGGGGATCCCAATTATATTGCGGTCAAATAAAAATAACCAAAACTAAGTTTCTTTTAAAAATATTTTTTATACAATTATTTGGGGGCGCATTTGAAGTGCACCCCAAATAAACTTCATAAACTTTACATCAACAAAAATATAAGAGTATTAATAAATTGATAAACTTGTTTTGTTAAAGTTTTACAATTTAACCCTTAAAAAACATAAAAAAAATCTTATTGGTGATTTTTTTCAAAGCTTAAATTTTTTTTTATTATTTTTTTAAAAATTTAAATAAATAATTTTTAAAATCAATTTTAGTTCTATTTTTTAATCGGGTTTAATATCATTTATTATCATTTAGATGAAAAAAATCACTGAAAAACCGTTAATTTAAAAGGTTAATATTTATCTGCTGTGCTGAGGATTTAAATTTCCCCCTAAACCTGCTTATTGTGCCCAGATAGGTATTCCCTATTTAAAAAAGGGTGAACATTTGCTGTATAAATCCCTTTATTTTTTTTAAATATTATTCTTTTCGTATCTTTTCGTAAAGTTTAAAATTAAAATATCGAAAAACACGATTAAAAAAAAAGGGGAAAAATTTAATTTAAAATTTTTCTTTTAATTTAAAAAAACCGTTTTTTAACCCCTTTTATATTATATCATACAGAAGATTTGCTGTTACACTAATTCTGCTGTTATAAAAAAAATTACATTTTCCATTGAGTAAATAAAAAAATTTGGCTAAAAAGTATTGGGGGACCAATATTGTGAATTAAGACTTAAACATTTATTTAAGGTAGTTTTTTTAAAACGGTTTTCTTAGGAAAAAAATAAAATTGAAAGACAAAGTTAATAAAAGTGTCTTTTATCTAATTATAAAAAAAAATTTTTTTAATTGTCTGTATATTAAAATAGATTGTGTAAATTTAAAATTGTTGATATCTGTCGTGTTTAAAACCATGCATTCATAACGGAATATCCAAAAGGTTCTTACGATATTTTTTTTGGGCTAATGCAATATAAAAAAGTATTGGGAAATTTTTTTAAAAACCTGAATTTTTTAATCGTTTTTAAAAAAAATTTTAAAATTTTTTTAGGTCATCTTCACTTTTGCAGGAATGCTTAATCGCAAGCATTATTGGTTCAAAAGAACCCCACCAAATTTACAGCATAACAATTTTATTGTTTCCATGGCTTTCTTGATCTAAAGGTTTTCTTTTTAATTTTTAATAATTTAAGCTAAAATAATTAAAAAATGTTTTTAAATATCATAAATGAACATATATTTAAAATTAAAAAAAACTTTCCTTTTAGCCCATAATATACAGGGTATTCCATTTAAAAAAGTTGAAGTTGCTCATTTTAATTTTTTTAATGCGATATTTTTTAACTGAAAATTTTAAAAGGTAATATGGAAAAAACCTACAATTTTTATATAAAAAAAAAAAACCCAAAAAATTTTCAAAGACCCTGTACTTTTACAAATATAATATTTTCAAACATTGAGAACCTCTAACTTTTGGTAAAGCGTATTTGATCTTATTTGGAATAGCGTAAAATTTGGGGTCCATTACTTACTATAAGGCGATACTTTTGCCTACGACTGTCGCGAGTAAACTACCTTAATATTTTTAACAAATGACCAAAGAAATAGCATTTTTAACATGGCAGATGACCTGTTCCTAAATACCGTAAACGACAATATAAGTAGGATTTAAATGAGAAACCCGGAATATAAATCTGCCTCTGGATACAGGTAATGAAAATGCAAGCAGGGTTAAAATGGAATTTCAAATTGGTTAAAAATTACGTTGCTAAAGGGAACACATAATTACATAGAATAAAAAAACAAGATTTTCCTACTTTTAAGAAACGTTCCTAAATGAATTAAAGTTACTTCAGATAATATATCCTATGCTAAAGCTGTACTGACTAATACTGCTGTAAAAAAATAAAATTTATTTTGACATTATTACATAATAGAAATTTTTCCACAGTCCTAGACCTTAAAGTAAATCAATAAAAATGTAATTAAAAAATTAAAATTAGTTATCAAAATAAAGATCTATCGTGACAGGAAGACCATGACTGAAGTTTTTTAATGTTCCTACATTAAGTGTGCGATATGTGCACATTTATTGTAAGAGCTCTCTTAAACTTAACTGGTTACGACTAATTCCGCAATAAATTAGATAATGGAATACAAAAGATATTGGCGATTTAGTGCACTTAAAGAGAGTGTAAGAGGACCAGAAACGAAATAAGTCTTTTAATTGGAGCTATAATTTTTAAGTGGTATCGGCTGTTTTTATTAGACCTTTTATCACTACACACAAAATTTGCTTATACAAGGTGATTAAATTTTAAGCCCTTGCACAAAAAAAATTGCTTATGATAAAATTTTAAGCTCCTGAATAAAAAAAATGTAATAGTAAAAAAAGCAAAAACTTTCAGCCAGAGATATTTAAAAAAACCCAAATTTATTTTTTAAAAATTTATATTCTATACTTTTGCAAGAAGACAAAATTGGGAAAATTTTGAGACCAGAACCGTTTAAAACAAGGAGAAAAAAAGTTATGGGCAAAATAAACTTTTTTTTTTCATGCTAATTTTTTAGCGCCATTTGGACTGTTTCTTAAAAAAAATTATCCTTAAATGAAAACTCAGAACACATGTTTCTAAATATGTCCAATCATTTTTAGCCCTATCGGATAATTATTTTTTATGTTTTGGACTGATAAATGTGGGTCAAAACTTGTTTTTTGTAAGACATTTTAAGTTTTTGTCCAGTAGCGTGGAAAGTATTTATTTTAAACAGTTAAACTTTGTAGCCTTTATTTAAAATTGTTTTTATATTTTTTTTAATTAATCTTTCAACTGTAAGGAGATTTGTGCGTTTCAAACTGCATATTTTATGTTTGCAACGGTCAATGTTTTTTTTTCGTGTGAAATGATAAAAAAATGGTCAATCCAATTGAAATTTGTCGTCACTTGACATTTCGGGGATAACCTAAGCTTTAAAATGGTTTATTGTACATCTGGTTATAATTAGCCAAAAAAAAGTTACGGCCAAAAGTTCTATTTTTTTTTCCGCGATTACACAATTTTTTTTCGTTTTTATTTAATTTAGGGGTAGTTTTCCAGGGGATAGGGGGTGGGTTAATCATTTTTTTACTAAAAATATTGTAAGTTTGTCGGTTCTAAAACGAAAAGTTGCAACAAAAAAATGTAATAACTTTTTTTTCATTTTTTAAAATTTAGATGTACTTTTCACCCCCTGGGGGAGGGAATTAATATCATAATAGTCAAAATACGATAAAATATTTTCAAAAAATTGATTAAAAACAAAAAGAATAATCTGTGGTCATGTTTTTTGAATTCTTTCTTATTATGGGGGTAGTTTTAATCCCCTATTATAAGCCCCTATATCTCAATTTCAGTGCATAATAAAAAAAAAACATTTTTAATTATTCTGAAAAAATGGCATTTATTTAATAATCTAAGCTTTACTTCCAAAATATTTCAAAAACACCTAAAAAGGGTGATTTTTACTGTTTTAGGGATGTTTCAGAAATTTCTGACATTAAGATCGTAATTAGTGACCCAAAAAACCCCCGGTACCTATTTTTATGAAAATTCATTTAATAATGCCCGAGATATTCAATTTTTTTTTTAATTTTTGGCCAAAAAATTAGTTTGGCCATTTTTACAGCGTTTTCGACCAAATCCCAGTAACCAAACTTGTTTAATTCCATATTTAACACCTTTTTTGACAAATTTCAAAAAATTTTAAGTTGATCTTATTTGCCCGAAATTACTGCTTCATTTTACAAAAAAATCTTCTTTTCTGTACTAGTAGTATGATAGCCCCAGTAGGAGTCAAACGGGTCAACAGACCAATCCATTACAGTAAGACCGATCCTAGTTTTGAAAAAATGGTTTTTATTTTAATAAAATATTTATAATAATTAGTAGTAGGTATTTATATTAAAAGTTAATATATTTTTAGATATTTGTAGTTGTTTTTTATTATTTCAAAAACTTTGTGTTATAAATTCATAACACCATTAGCTTCTGGTCGGTTATGGATAAAATTATTAAAAGTACGTTGCTTACTGCAGCGATCAAGGCCGTTTAAAATACTTTTCTTAGTATGTCTACGTTGGACTATATGCACTGTAATTGTGAAAGCTTTCTTAAACTTAACTGGATGCGACTAATTTCGTAATAAATTAGATAAAATGGAATCCAGAAGCTTTCGGGAATTTAGTGTTCTTTGTAAAAGTGGGTGTAAAAAGGAAAAAGGATTAAAAATAAAGTAATCTTTTTTACTGGGACGATAGTTCTTAAGTTGTTTTTGTAGATAATAATTTATTAAAACTCTTTACTATCAGGTTAAAAATACCCAAAGACGAGTTTATTTTCAACAAAAAAATACATTAAAAAGATAATTAAGAATGTTTTATACAAAAAATGTGTTTTCTTAACGCTAAAAGAAGAAATTATTATTTATTGCACATAATTCGGGTGCAAAAAAATAATTTTTCGCTTAAAAACTTTTTTTTTTATATTTCGGTATAGCTATGGGGGCTTTTTGGTTGTTTGCAATTTTAGACTATAATCATTTTCGGCCATAAGCTGGACATGAAAGGACATGAAAATGCAAAATTATTTCGTGTCTTGCCTGTAAATTTTAAAAGTTCTTGCTAATTTTTCTAATGTATCCATCTCAGTTGACTCCAGAATACAATTTTTTTTTTTTTTTTTTAACGTCTTTACTAATCTGACCTCTAGAGTACACAGTATCGTAAAAAAATTAAATTTAAATTTTTGGTTATGTCTTCACTTTACAAAATGAGTAAAACAATCTACTTTTTTTTTTCATATTAGTTTTTTTTTATTTCTATAGTATTGGCGTATTCTCAATACCTGTGCAGCTAACTTACTTTACACTGTAACCCCTTTTTGGCCTTTTGTCTTCCTAAGCCCCCCGGGAAATATATAAAGATTGGAACTATATTCTCTCAAATTTTTTGCAGTTTATTTATAACTTTTTTTTTCATGTTTATTAGTCTTCATTCTTCGTACACTATACATCTTAATTCGAATCTTGCTACTAAGAGCACTATAACACTTATAAAAGTTTCCAAAATCGTAAAAAAATCTTGTTTTTAGGCGACTGCCCAAAAAAAAATTTAAAATTTGGGATTTATTAGCGTCCGAAAAATAAAAATTTTTTGGTCCTTTTTATTTTTACGGCAGATTTTTAAAACCTTTTTGGCCGCATTTACTTTACGGTCATTTTTCTTTACGAAAGGGGTTTTTGGATGGGTACGATAAAATGCGTTGCTAGATAGTTTATAAACAATCTGTCAGTGTCAACTTAACAGTAATAAATAGAATGAATAAAATTCATATTAAAAAATTATGCAAGTTGAGTGTTACAGACAGTGATATTCTAGCTGAAATGTTTTAAAAAGGGAAAACAGCTCTCTAAAAAAACCCCTCCCAAAAAAAATTGGCAGATCTATTTAAAACAATATAAATTTTTGGAATGATGCAATATACACAAGGGTATTTCTTGATTTTTTTTTTTGAAACAGGCAAAAGTTAAAAAATTGTGTACATTATGGTCTACCTACTTAATGTTAAAATCTACAATTATGGTTAAAAATAATATTGACATTGAAAAGTTTTTAAAATTGTTTTAAAATCCCCCCTTTTTTACAAAAATAATTTAATAAGTTCCTAACAGAAGCGCTAAATGAGAACTTTTAATTGGAAGGGTAACACATTATAATAATTTTAAAGTTAATTCAAATATTTAAATTTAAAATATGTTTATTTGTAGGTGTGTTTTTTAATTGGATTGGCTGGTGCCTGTAGGCGAAAAAAGAACCAAGACAACAATCTATAAACGATATTCAAGACAAAGGAACTGTGTTAATAATCACACTTTCTTTAACAAAAAATGGTAACAAACGATTTTAAAAAACTGGTGAAACCCAAATTTTAAAAAATAAGTCCCCTACAGGTAATTCGAAAATACCCAAATTAAAAAGACCCTCAAACGACGTCATCAAACGTTTTTTTTAATTATCGAAATAGAAAAAAGCTCGTCACAAGACATTTTAATATTTAAAAGCCACCGAGGTTGAAAGTCTAATTCAGTAGCGCAAGGTTACATATTGAAGATTCCTTTTTAAGCAAAAAAAAAAAAAAAAGAATTTTGGGGGTGGGGGATGGAAAAAAATTTTGAAATGGGGAAAAAAATTTTAGGGTTGTGCTTTCCTTTTAAAAAAAAAAATTTAAAATTTTTTAATTAAAGAATATTTTTTTTAAAACTAAAAAATGACAGGACTATTAATAATCTGATGTCTAAAAGGGGAATTACATTTTTTAAAATGAATAAAAATTTACTTTTAACAAAACAATTAAAAAAATAAAACTAATTTGTTACCCTTTTATGGGAGAAAATTTTGTGTGAAATTATTACATGATGCTCCAATTGTGCCACATTAACATTTTTAAATAATAAAAATTTTAAATCTTTTCAATTTATCTTTTATTTAAAAAAAAAAAAAGCAAAAAAAAATGTTGTACCTTCTTAAAAACAGTCGCCTCAAAAATGTTATATGTTCGGGGTTTTTTTATTATATTTACGTCGCCTCTGGAGCCTTTATTTTTTAAAAATCGAAAAAAAAAGTTTTATATAAAAATTGTATGTTTTTTTTCCCTATTATCTTTTAAAGTATGTGAAAAAATATCTCGATAAAAAAATGGAAAAAAAGGCAACTTCATTTTTTTTAAATGGAACACCCAATTATGCGCGCAACGAAAGATCTTTTTTTTTTGATTTCAAATATATATACATTGATGATATTTGGGGAACCTTTTTTTAGATTTTTAAGCTTAAATTATAAATAAATTGAAAAAAAAATTTTATATTGCTATCAAGAAAGCCATGGGAAAAAATCGAATTGCTATGATTTATGTTTGATAAAATGAGTCTCCATATTTATAAAGGAAAATTTATCATTTTAACTATTAAAATTATTTATATTGTTTTTTTATCGATGGGCTATTCAAAAGAAAAAAAATCGCTATTTCGTCTTTTTTATGGCAACAATAATAATGTGGGGAAGGAAAGGGGGAAAATCACTTATTATATCCACAACAACGGGTACCATCTAAAGACACTAAGATATGAAGAAAGTTTGGAAAAAAAAACCTTAAAAAAAAAAGAAAAGGACTCTAGTACGAAATGAAAAAACCCAAAATTTGGATATTCTCGTTTTATTTAAAGGGAAAATTTTTATACTTTTTCTAGGGGGGTGCACTAATTACTTTTAATAATTTTAGAAAATCCTGAAAGATCAATCACGGATGGGTTTGAACAAAAAAAAACAGATTATAAAATTCATTCAACAAAAATTTTACAAACTTCACCCCTATAAATTTATGCCCGCCCAGAATCTTTCCGAACAAAACATGCGTGACCGACTTCAATACGCATTGGAAAAGCTGGGTTTATGCAGCAGGATCCAGAGTTTTTAAACAAAATTCTATTCACCGACGAGTCTTCCTTCAATACAGCAGGTTTTAATCGCAAGAATAAACATTATTGGTCCAGAAAACCCCCCACCAAATTCAGCCGGTTAGGTTGGGGGCCCTAGGTCGCTGGGTGTTTGGTGTGGGATATTTGGGAAAAAAGATAATTGGTCCGATATTTTTAGACGGAAACTTAAACGGGGGCGATATACGAATTTTTTCAAAAAAGAAGTTGAACATCTCTTGGGGGATTTACCCATTGGCCAATATAACCGCCTCATTTGGCAACAAGACGGCGCTCCACCCCATAATACCATGCCTATCACAAATTATCTTAACAACCGTTATGATCTTTGGATCGGTAGTCATGGTACTATAAAAAGGCAGGAAAAGCCCGGGCCTAAATCCCTAGATATTTTTTGGGGATGTTTAAAAATAGGGGATATTATAATAGGGCCCCAGATCTAACGTTTTAAGACAAAGAATAGTAGATGAAATATTTAATTTAAATAATAATTATCAAATCTATTTCCGTTCTGTTAATATTAAAATGAGGGGAAAAATTTTTTTAAATTGATCCAAAATCAAGGGGGATATGTGAAAATAACTAAATTATAAATTTATACAACATAACAATTTATTTTTTTTTTCTTGATATCCGTATGATTTTTTTTTTTAATTTATTTATTATTTAACTAAAATATCTCAAAAAAGGTTCACCCAAATATCATCAATGTATATATATATATTTGAAACAGCAAAAATAGATCTTTCGTTGTAGCTCATAATATACAGGGTGTTCCATTTAAAAAGTTAAATTGGCTAAATTTTTTCCCTTTTTTTTAAAGCGATATATTTTTTCTGATATTTCAAAAAATAACATGGAAAAAAAGGGCCCACAATTTTTTTATAAAAAATTTTTTTTTATCTTCAAAAATAAAGGGCTCCCGAAAAAAATATAATCAAAGACCCTGTACCTCGCTCTAAAGATCTTTTTTTGGGCCCCATTTAAAACTTGCTTGGCCCCGGGTCCCCCCAGTTTTTTGAGTCCCCAAAAAATTTAAATTTTCGGGCCCTTTATAAAAAAAACTATTTTTCGCGCCTCTGAATATTGGGGCATATAATTTTAGAAAAGGGAAATTTGTCTTGATATAGCCTTAAATTTTGTCAGATTCAAACTTAGATTATGCTATATGAACCAAAAAAAAAAGGTAGCCAAAGAAAGTCTTTCAATTTTAAAGGATAAGTTCTGATTAACCGTATATATGTATTAAATTTGGGGTATTAAAAGATGCTGGTTCAGAATAATTTTTAGTCATGTTTTAAATTTTTTGGGCCCCATATTACTTCACTGCAAATGAAATTTATCCAAATTATTTCTTTTTATGCACGTTTATAAAAAATAAATTATGTTTAAAAAAAAAAGAAATTATTGTTTAAAAAATTTTACCATTTTTTTTATAACACTGTATTTATAACTAAATTACTTTTTTGTTTTAAGAAAAGTTTAACCAACATTAAAAAAATATTATGTAAAAAGTGATAAAAAAAATCTAAAAAGACCGAAACTTGTGCAATTTTATCCCCAACCCCCATCTGAAACATTTATTTTCCAAGATCCCACCCCGTTTTGACATCGTTCATACGAAGTTATAGCCACAGATTTTATTACTTTATCAAGATAGATGTTCGGGGCCCCTGACAGGTCCAAAGTGATTTATAGTCCCCAACTTGCAAAATGGTGCATGACGTGGGCCCCGAAATTCTCCGGACTACCATTATGTATTTATTTTATTTTATAAGGGATTATATTTTAGTGGTTAATGATAGAGGTAAACAGGATAGCATGCCTTAAGTGGGTTTTTTTATTCTACAAGATGAGTCGTTTTAAAAACTTTTACTTAAAAAAAAAAGGGACACAAATATTTTATTATTATAACTGCAAATAAATTAAAAAAATATTTTTTAAAATATCTGGTGTATTCTATGAACTTGAAATCGAAAGTTTTAAGACCACCCGTCCCCTCTTTTTTAGTTGTGTTTTTAATTTTTTTTCTTTTTATTTTGTATTGCAGTTATTTGTTTTTTTTTAAATTTTGTTTTGTTTAAAAAAAACTTTTACGTTTTTTTTTTTTTTATTTGTGTAAAAATCGTTCTAAAGACGCATCTTTCTACCAATTCCCCTTTGTGTAGTTTGGGGTTTTTAAAAAAAGATGTCTACGATTAATGCCTAAGTAGTAACGTAAAGGGGGGTTTTTAAGTGGGGAGAGGATTTTTCACGGGACTTAAAAAAATTTGACCTGGGGGAAGAAGAAAAAACTTCCAAGTAAGGTTCCATAGTCTGGGCACTCTAGGATGAAGGAACGAAGAAAGGGGGGAAAGCCCTCTAGTTGAACTGTAAAAAAATGCATAGAAGTTGCACTGTGTTTCTCTGTTGGCAGCATTGAAGCTGAGGAAAGAGGCTCTGGTCATCGTCTGCCTTTTTTTTAAGGGGTGTAAATCACCAGATACCGTTGATATAGATCAAAAAAAAAGGGCTGAGATTTCATTGAAACGTTAACCACAAAACTGTTCCCTTTAAGACAGGTAACAGACAGTTAAAAATTTTAATATATATATATATATATATATATATATATATATATATATATATATATATATATATATATATATATATATATATAATGCAGAGGGCAAATAATAAAACCTTATTGGATTTGGATTTTTTTACCCTTTTAAAGTTTGAAACCCATGTTCGTGTATTAATGATCATCTAGTAAATCGTCGGTAACGGGGGAAAGTAAAGTCCACATATAGTAGTTTTGAGTTATTAGTATTTGTATTTGCTTCTGATTTATAAATCAATTATTTTAAGTCAGGATAGTTTAAAATGATTTTTATAAACAATGTAGTTTTTAGAATATATATTTCAAATTAAAAAGACTTAAACAAATACTAAAACTAGAAATTAATTTCCAGCTTCCTTAAGTTTACAATGGTTTTATAAAGCAGTGCAGTTTTAGAATATTTAAAAGGCTATACTTAATTAAACAAATAGTAGACTAGTAACTAGTTTCAACTTCACATTATGTCTTCGTCACTATGCTCATTGTCTGATGGTTCTGGACACCTGTCTGTTAAGGAATTGTCACTTGGTATGTGAAAGTACCAACCATGGTATTCGATCGGAATTACCTCCTTGTGGCAAAGTTTAATTAAATCATTTTTTTTCTTGATCGATATAGGCAAGGGTTCAATATAACATTTCTTTAACTCGGTTTCTTTCGGAATATTTCTGTGCCTACCTTTTACTTTACCTCTAACATTAAACATTTTGTACTCTTCATCATAGTTGTATCGGAACATTATAATACTTTTTTTCTCCTTTTCGTATCTTAATTGTTTGATCTTTAACCATTCTATTTTTTCTCCCCCTTCATCCCGAATTGTATTTTGTAGTATAGATTTATCAAGTTCCTTCAAGTCAATAATGTCGCGGTATGTCATTTGCTGTATAATGTAAGGACCAGAAATTTTATTTTTGCCTCTCTTGGATCTTGCTAGTGTCATAATTGTCTTCCAATCATTAAGACAAAATACAGGAACATTTTTTTTTGCACTTTCAATGGCACTATGCATCGAATCAGCCTCCATGTGCGAATGACCTTTTTCTAAAAAGTTATGAGTAATAATTTCTATTGGTAACTGGTTGACTATAAACAAGAAAAGAGCCGCAATGTATTTGTTTCGGTTCTGTCCGCCACATGTGTCGCTAAAGAGTGACACTTCTTTGACACTATCAGGTAAAGTTTTAAACCACTTCAATAAAGCTGTACCTATTTCACAACTTCCTCGTTTACCATCTACTTCGGACCAAAGATAACAATATCCTTTATTTGGTGGAGCTGCTTCATAAATTGCTAAAGTATGCACATAGTTTTCGTATAGTAAAGAGGTGATACCTCAGAGCAGGGAAATTTTGTGGACGCTTTGTAAATCAAAACTTCCAAAAAAATTTTCTTCATGAATTGCTTTTTTTGTTTGTCTGAATTTTTTGCTCTATTAACATCTTTTCCTTTATATGAGAAAGAAATTTTCTGTTTTTCAATGATTTACCTTTCTTTAACACATAGGGCCATTGATCTTTTTTGGTTTAAGAAGAAAGTTTACTGTTACAAAAACTCTTCTTACTTGGAGAAAAAACCCTTTTGATTGCTGATTTGTAAATTTTTGTACAATTAAAATTTGGAGAATGGATGGGGTGGGTCGTCTTGTTTTTTCCCAATCTGCATGTTGATTTCCATTACAGGAAATGATTCTTATCCTCTTCCCCTTTTTAAAAATACTTTTAGTTTTTTTTCCCTAATTTTTTCCTCATCTTGAAGAAATATTTTTTCCCATTTTACCTATATTCCGTATCTCCCGGCCCATGACTAATCGACAACGTTTTAAAGAAAAAAATTTTTACAAACCCTTTTTTTCTCCATTTTCAAATGTATAAATTTTAGAAACTTTTTTTGCAGGTCTACTAGAGTCTCTGGTTCGTTTTCCCCGGCATTCAAAGTTGAAAGGTATTAATTATGAAGCCCTTTTTTCTGTCTGGAAAACTGTGATCCTTTACGATTTTTGTCGGCGATCTGCAGGAAATGTTTTTTACATTTATGCGGCAATTATCACAATTTACATTTCTAGGCGACTTTGGGGCATTTGTTTGCCTTTAGTTTTAATATCCTAAACAAGTTTTTTTAAACAACTTGTTTTTGCCCGTTTGTTCCCTTAGGATTTTTATTACCCATCTTTTTTCTGTAATTTTGGGGGCGGATTTAAAATAGATTCATTTGTTGTTAAATGGTAGGGACTGTATTCAAAATTACAAATTTTTCCGGAACATCCATAAGGTCATTAATAATTTCTTTTCATTCTTATAATAAATTTTGAACAACTCATTTACCCACAAATTATTATTGCATTAGTATATTTTCTTTTTAAATAACTGTCCGAAAACAAAATTTTAATAATACGTTTTGGTCACCAAAAATTAATCTAAAAAATTCAACCAAATTTTTTTTGCTTTTAAAAAATTTTAATAACAACTTTCTTAAAAAAGTCATTTCAAAATAATTATTACTGACAGTTGTGTTTAATGCATGGCTATTTGATAATTCAAGAGTCAAGGCCTGATGAATAAAAATTAAAAAAAAATGACTAATCCATTAGTCATTTTCTCCCGTAAACTTTTTTAAAAAGGTTGGCTTTTTAGAATTTGAAATTTTAAACGTTATCATACATTTTGACTTGTTCATTTTCCCAAAAATAGTATTGAATTTCCCTTTTACATAAAAAAAAAAAATCTGGAATTTTGGGCTTAGTCACTTTCTCTTGTATACCGACGATATTTTCAGGAAAAAAAAAAAAGAAAATTGTAGACAGGTCTTGAATAACTGGAAATGGTAAAGTGGCTTTTATTGAACGTAAAAAAATAAATGCGTGAACAGGACATTGGCGGCGTAGATTTGCGGGGGGGGGGGCAGAGGGGTGAAAATGATATTGCGATTTAAGAAGTAGTAGTCAATTTGTGTTTTGAATAGTCATATTTTCAGTTTTTTTAATTTTTGAGCATGTTATTAAATGGGAACTATATATTTTTTTCATTTCAGCAGAAAGTATGTTTTAAAATGAAAAAAAAGTAGCACAGGTGGAACTCTGTTCAAAGATTTTCTGAAGGAGAATTTTTATGTAAAAAATAAATCATTATACCAAAAAAAATATTTTCTCGGAAGCAACTTGATTTTTTATTTAAAAAAAAAATGTGGTTGTTAAGTACTAAAAGAGGTATACTTTCACAAATTTGTATTAAAACAAAATGATTTTTACAGAAATAAAAAATAAAATACCAAAAAAAAGTGGTTTTTGCCATTTTTCTCGATCATTTTCAGGTTATGTGAAAAGTGACCATAACAGAAGTTGTAGATTTTTTATGATCTATAACTTTTCTATTGAACACTTTTCGCTTTGATATCAAATTTTACCAAAAATCGTAATAACATCATTTTCACCCCATCCTCCCCCCCCCAAATCTACGCCTCCAATGTCCTGCTCACGCATTTATCTTGTTTACATTTAATAAAAGCCACTTTACCATTTCCAGTTATTCAAGACCTGTTTACAATTTTTTGTTGTCAATGTGCAAGTTGATTGGTCTAAATATTGGGCGAGGACTAAGCTAACAATATAATATCTTACATAAGGAAAAATATCAGAAGAAGCCTATTCTTGTTTCATTTTTTTGCATACGCTTCCAAACTCGGTTCCATATTATCATCAGATTTTCTTTTTTGGAATTTCCGGCTTTTTAAATATATTTTGACTAGAAGGTGTGCTACAACTGGTCGAAGGCTTAGTTGCCAATTGCAATTCAGCAATGAACTCCTCCTCTACAGGAAATTCATAACTATCAATACTACTGTTAGGTGAAGTTATGGTTTCAGTCGAAGCATTTGATATAGTAGACACAATATCTAGTGATCGATCAGTGGCTAAAAGTAAATTATTGTATTTTAGGTTTTGTTTAAACATACTTCTTAACATAAATATGTTGTAATAAGATGTAATATTAGATAAACACATCGTACAGGGTGGCCGGCCATATTTTGACCCATTTTAATCGAGAATAACTTTGGAACAAATAAAGGTATCAAGATGCGGTTTTTGCAGATGCACTTATATTTCTTTAAAGTTTATTCTCGTACCTTCACGATTTTATTGTGACATTCCATTAGCTCAAAAACAAAATGGCCGATTTTCCATTATAGGAAACTATGTTATTTTAAATGGAACACCCTGTATATGTTTCTATATTTTAAAAATTTTAAAACTTTCCCTTTAAAAAAATGTAACACAAGCTATGGTTATCTCAAAAAACAACGTATTTATTGACCTTCGAAAAATTGACTGCATGTCGACCAACAATATTATTTAACAATTAAAATTTGCTTATATGTTACAAAAAAAGGATCGCCGAAGGTTTAGGTTATTCACAAAATAATAGTTACAATAAGGTTACATTACTTTTTAAAAACTACTGTAAATGTTGAAAATGCCTTCCGCCGACTTCGACGCACTTATTTAAATTCGAAAAAAACTTATTAAAACTATTGACTAAAAATTCTTCAGGAATATTTTCTATTATGTTTCGGATATTAATTTTTAATTGTTCTAAATTTTGGGGAAGTGGACTATAACACCTCTCTTTCACATATCCCCACAGAAAAAAATCTGGAACAGTCAAATCTGGTGAACGAGGTGGCCAGGAAATAGGGGCCCCCTCTTCCAATCCACCGGTTTTCCAAAAAAGTTGGTCAGTGAATCCATGGTAATGTTAGCATAATGTGGTGTAGCCCCATTTTGTTGAAAATAGACGAAATTCAATAGATTCTCTTCTTGCAATTGGGGATAAAAAAATATTTCCAGCATATCAACGTAAGTCCAAGAGGTTACAATTGGTTCATGAAAAAAAATGGCCCATAAATTTTTTTCTTTGACATACCACACCAGACTGTGACTTTTGGCGAATCTCTAACGTGTTCGTTATATTGTCGAGGATTTTCTGTTGCCCAAAACCTGCAGTTATGCTTATTTACTTTTCCATTGAGGTGAAATGTGGCTTCGTCTGACATTATTAGTCTATCCAAAAAATGTAATTGTTCCTTACTAAATTTTGAATTCTCTGGCAAAATTCCACCCTTTGTGGAAAATCAGTTTCTTTTATTTCTTGTAACATTTGAATTTTGTATGGCTTTAATTTAAGTTCTTTTTTCATGATTTCTTGTACTGTAGTTTTAGGAATATGGACTGAACTTGAGATTTTTTTGTTGACAATGTTGGATCTTCCTGAGTTATCTCCAGAATTTGTAACATTTTTTTTGAAATTATCATTGTTTACTAATTTCTTTTTACGGGCTAAAGATCCTGTACTCCAGAATTTTCTGTACCAGATTTTAATTGAATTTTTTGTGGGTGGAGCTTTATTAAACATGTTTCTAAATCTTCGCTGGGTTTCTTTTACTGATTTGGTTTCGGCAAACATAATAACACATTTTCCTTTTTCGCTTAACGAGAACATTTTGCGCTTCCTAATTAAAATAACTTGTTAAAAATGACCAACAATGGCTGACAATGAGGCTTGTTGCTGTTATGGAAACGAGATAACTTTGTTTCACAGGCGATTTTTAAAAAAATCCTTTTTAAAATAATATTCCTATTCGACATACAGTCAATTTTTTTGGAGGTCAATAAATGCGTTTTTTTTTAAGATAACCATAGCTTGTGTTCATTTTTAAAGGGGAAAGATTAAATTTTAAAAATATTGAAACATATACAGGGTGTTCCATTTAAAATAACAAAGTTGTCCTATATCGGAAAATCGGCCATTTTATTTTTGAGCTAATGGAATGTCACATAAAAATGGTAAAGATATGAGAATAAACTTTAAAGAAATATAAGTATATTTGCGAAAACCGCATCTTGATATCTTTTTTTGTTCAAAAGTTATTCGCGATCAAAATGGGTCAAAATATGGACGGCCACCCTGTATATTTACCGAAATACTACAGTTAGAATTTTGTATTCACTATATCGTTTTTCTGAAAACGAGTAATGGTCCTTTCTTATGGAAAATACTGCTTATTGTTTCATTATCCAGTAACTTAAAACTTTCGTCGTTAATTCCTTCTTCTGAAATATGCATAGGTAAGGATAAATAAATGTCAAGGCTACAATATTTGAAAGAAAACTTAAGTTTGTAAGCACTTCTTTAAATGAAAATTTAAAATTCCTTAAAAAACTAGGCTCCTGCTGAACATATAATTCACGGTTAACAAAATTCAAAATAAAATTTTAACTATTATTTTGACCAGATTATAATTGACTCTACCTTCTTACTAAAGAGAATTGCGTAAAATTTCCTAAAATAAAACAAAATATGATACAAATAAGACAAAGGGTTTATACATAGGAGATAAACAATTCTGGATAAGTTTAGAATGCATAAAGCCTGCAGAGATATTTGTAGAAATGTGATAAAAATGTTTGTTAACAAACTCTAATCGAGGTCTTTGTAGAATTATAGAAAGGTCATTTAAGCTATTTTCGGGTTCGGACTTGCGGACAATTTCCGCAACTACGTCCTCAGATTTTTACGTGGTAATTTCGGTCAGAACTTATTTTAAAATAAAATTTTGATGATTTAAAGATAATATCATTATTTCCATAACTGCAATCTTAAAATTTTATTTTATTTTCCCTACTGTTTTAACAAAATAAGGTGATAAAAATTTAGGAACATAGCTTTGAACTCTTCTAAAACCAATCTACATCTGAACCCGAAAAAGGGTTATGAAAATATAACTGCCAACCTATTCAGTTAAAAAAAAAATATTTTGATATCACCATAGTCGACCACAAACGATTCCATGACAAAAAAAAACTTATAGGCGTAGGTACGTATACCTATACTTTTCTGTAAATTACTTACCTTCAAATGCAGGAATATAGTCATTTAATCCCCAAAGGATTAATAAAGACTTATATTCATCCATCATAAAACGATTTCATAAAAACAAATAGGTACAGGTCAAATATAAACACCGATAAATAAAATTTAATCACAATAATCAGATTGGTATCATAGACTCAGACCACCCTAAAGATAAACTAATAACATGTACTCACACACGAGCACGGACTCGCTAGAATAAAGAAACGGCTGCTGGCGCAACAAACACTTAAAAGAGCTGGCGCACATAGGTCATTTTTGCTATTTTAGGCGATAATAAACAAAAAAGTATGTATTAAGAATTTCTTTGTTATATTTTTTATCATGAGAGAACATTCCTGATAACATTTTTTTGTACTAAAATATTTTTTATCTTAATTCATGCAGATATTCCAGTTTGTTAAACGCAGTGAATATTTTTGTTTTTATTTTCTGCCATTCTTTAATAAAATTTTAGAGAGTTTGGGTGTTCAAATAAATTATTTCTGCAAAAGTTTGGACTAACGTTATAATTGTGTTCGGAAGTTTAAGGTATGTATTTTTTTATAAAATTAATGTTAATTGTTTTATGTAGGGCATTATTACGAAATATAATAATTTTAATTTTTTGTATATATATATATATATATATATATATATATATATATATATATATATATATATATATATATATATATATATATTATATAAACTGCTCAACAAAAAGATCGTACCATTTAATTTTTAGACCCATTTTTAAACTGCTGTAACTTTTTAAAAATTAACTTTTTTGAATATCTAAAACGAAGTTTAAAACCGCGTTTCTTCTACTTTAAGCTGTATTGCATTTAGTTTTAGTAAGATGAATATTATCATGATGTACAGGGTGATCAATAGAGTGCTGCAAAAAAACAAAAAAATTCGAGTGTCCCATTTCAGTGCTAATTTTCTTTTGGTCGTTATAATATGGGTTGTTACCAAGGTCATATCAATATCTCTAGACGTTTATGCCAGTTTTTGAATTAAGGACCTCTGGCTTGCGATACACTTCTAAACGTCAAATTTTGGTCAACAAATTTTAAAAAAGCTGTAACTGGAAAATGGATTGACAGATTTCAACGAGTGTTTCATATTTGGAAAGGTCATTTCATGTAGATTTTTTATGTCCTAAGCACTTTGATAGGATATAATTTTATGAGTATACGGGGCCAACAATACCCAAAAACGTAGCTGATTTAAAAATCCTAAATTCCTACCATTCAGACCTAATGCCATAATAACGACGCATTTTTGCTGAATAAGTTTACAGGCACTTAAATAGCACAAATCGTTTAACGGTAGAAATCGTTTCGAGTTATTGACACAAACTTCAACATGGCCATTTTTAAAACAAAACACACACATATGGTCCCTTTGGCGTTCAATAATTTACCCTATATTTAGGATTTCTAAATCAGCTACGTTTTTGGTATTTGTTGACCCCGTATACTACTAAAATTATAACCTATCGAACAGTGCTTAGGACATAAAAAATCTACATGAAATGAGCTTCCGAATATGAAAAATCTTAAAGTCTCCCTTTTCCCGTTATAGGTTTTTTCAATTGTTCCTTTTCA
>JAHBCN010004801.1:0-60821 GCA_019359885.1 Listronotus oregonensis | reverse complement strand
TTTTTAAAAAAAATTTCGGGTAAAATTTAAAAAAAAGGACAAAAAATTTATTGCTGCAACAAACGTGTTTAAAAACAACCTAAGAAAAAATAAAAAAAATTTTTTAAAAAAAAATCAAACATTTTTAGAAGTATTTGGAATATTGCTAACTTTTAAAGCCACAATGTTACCTGAAATTTTATAGCACCCTATGCAGTATTAAAGTAATTTTATTTCCAGAAAATACAGTTTTAAAGTCATATAACCAAATTTAAAAAAAAACCCTAAAAATAAAATTATTTCCATTTTTTTTTTAAGTTTTCTTTTTTTTTCGGAACAAGAAAACCCGTTCTGCCCCCGGTTCCCCCGACATCCCCACTACAAATCTATTGCTAAGTTTTTGATTTACTACTTACCCCCTTAGCTTAATCTTTTTTTTCACGTGTAATCATTCGACTCCATAACAGTGCGAACGAAATGCCCGGAGATGTTAGAGGTACCCAAGGCATAGCTCAAGCGAAGGCAAGAAGACACGTTGCAAGAATGGTCCTGATATTTGTATTTCCCGTAAGTGTATTTTAAAATATTATTTTTTCCCTATATTTAGACACAGTAAAGCAATAGTATAAAAAACGAAAATGGTATTATATTATAAAGTATTTAACAAACGCGTCTTCTTTAATAATATTTTGAGACAAGCAAATATTTTTTTTCTGTTTGTGCAACCTGTTTTTTATTAAAGATATTGGTTTACGCCTTCCCCCCCAAAAAAAAATAAAAATAAAAAATCCCGCCATATATATGGCAAAGAAAAATAAATAAGCTTCTTAGTAGTTATAATGTATAAATAAATTTTGATCTCAATAACCGTAAACTGGTTATACCTTACGTGGTCACTGTTTAACAAAAATTTTAATCATTTCTTACTAACTCTAAAATTTTAAGACGTAACTTTTTCCCGTCTTTAAAGAACCTGGTCAAATATAAAATATTAACGATATTATTTTAACAAAACATTTTCAGAAAAGTCTAAGGTAAATAAATACGATTTTGATAATTAAGATTTATCGTTAAATAATTGTTTTAAATGAAAATTTTCAGCAGAGTTGTTGCTAAATACATTTTTTTTTTTTTAAAAATAAACTTAAATTGGTTTTGCATAAAAGGTATTCTTTAGCTTTAGTTTAATATGATAATCTTTATCCGTTCCGTGACAATACAATACTTTTTTTTTTAATTCAGACGTCATTGAAAATTTAAAACTCCATTCTTTTATCCTTAAAAATATATCTGCTTACCTTTATTGAAAGATAGGAAACGATTTTTTTTACCTGTTAAAAATTATAAAAACACTTATTTTAAATTTAACAATAAGAATTAATTTTTTAAACGAAAAATTGGTAAAAACGTTTTTAAACTGACAATAAAATAGACTGAGAAATTTTAAAATTTTACATATAATTTTATATAATTACAAAAGATATGTTTTAATTTTTAAGTGAATTAAATAAGGATTTAAACGTTATTAACAAATAAATAAGTTACTAAAGAATTTAAATTGTGTGTAAATAAATTTTATTACTTTACAATAGATTTTATTTTTTAAAAACATCGTATAATCATCTATTGAACAAACATTGTTTTATTAATGTTAAAGTTTTAAAATCTTGACATTTTTTAAATTTTGTAACTAAAGGTATAAAACAAATATTTGTCAGTTATACTTAAGAAAGACAATAATTTCCTGGTAATATTTTTTATTGTGCAAATCTTTTTTTTTTATTAGTGTTTTTTTTTTAATGGTTATCTTGGAATACATTTTAAATCGTATGAGATGTTGTTATATTTTCCTAAAGTTTAGACTATATTAGCTCTTTAATCTTGAACCGTTAAAGATTTTTAAGGCAAATATAGATCTCTATCTAACACATACTACGTTAAGTGTAATCAGTATAGGTTTTTTTTGAAAAAAGATAAAAATTAAAATCAGTGCCATTTCCATTCTACTTCCTATAATAAAGGTTAATGTAAAATGTGCGCAGTATGATATATTTTTTTATTTTAAAAAATTGCATATAACCCTAAGTATTTTTTTTATATGGACTTACTTTATAAAGAGGTTTTTTAACCTATTTTAGCTAAAACACTTTTTATTCAAAGATGTTTTTTTTTAATGCAAAATCTCACAAACTTTTAGTATAAACTAAAAACATCCAATAAGAATTAACGTACATTAATGGACATAGAAACTTTATTTTTTTACCTATAGCATATGTATTGTAAATATGTGTAACGAAATTTTTCTTAGAAAATATTTGGATACTAATAGCTTTATTTAAATATATTATTTTTACGAAAAAACTTAAACTACAATAAATGCTTCTAATAAAGCTAGTTAACAATTATAAAAAAATGCTCCCGATGCTATAATCAGGGCCGGAATTAATGAGGGGCAGACTGGACAGCTGCTCAGGGCCCCCACATAAGAGGGATCTTTACAGCGTAAAACAACAATCGGCTTTTTTAAAAAGAAAGAAGAAATTATTTTGTCTTATGCAAATGCATTTTTATATTTTAATATAGAATAACAGCAAAAAAGACAATGGTGTCTAGGCTAAAATTGTTGAATGCAATAAGCTGGCATTGTGAATTCCTTGTACTGCTCACTCTCAAAATTTAGTGGCAAAAGCAGCAGCAGTGTTGCTGCAATATTTTTATCTCTTAAAACAAAACTTTGTGTGTTTTACTTTCTCTACATATAAATACAATTTCTAAACAGAATTTTTAAAACCTATATCTTTACACATTGTTCCTAAAAGAATAAATCTACTCGATAATCATCTAGAAAATATACCTCTAAGCACCATTTAAATTTCTTAATCAAATTAGTAAAACATTATCTACAATTTTAAAACACAGCAAACCCACCATTTTGAACTTGAGGATGCAAATATTTTTAAAACCTCAATGTGTTCACTAAAAAAGGGGGATATCTGAAATTTTGGAACAAACTATTAGAAGGGACAAACATTGCAAGTAATATTCTTTAAGATTTAAATATTGTTCTTAATTACTTAATATAAGACGGAAACTTTCAAGGCCCCACGCAGATAAGCGAAACAAAATGTACTCGCTAAAAAGAGAATATTCGAACTTTATAAATTAGGCAAAAAACCCTAGGAAATATAAACAATAACTCTTTAAAAAGTAACTGAAGCTCACTCTAAAATTGGGAGAAACAGGTCAGCAGTCTTCTGAAGTTTTTAATACATTTAAAGCTTATCAGCTAATTAAATATAAGAAAAAAACTTCAAATATAATAATATAATTGTTGAATGAAAATAGTGTGGGAATCGACTTTGGTCTACGATGGGTCAAGAGCATGTGAATCATCCGTTTATAATTGGTATAAAGCACAATGATTTAAAGAAATTAGATAGGTCTAATTTGTATTAAAAAAATCTGAAAAAGTACTCAGGACTTAACAAGTTATCTAACTTCATTTTGTTAAACAAATAATGATATTTTTTTTCATATTTTATTTTGTTTTCGTAAGAACTGTACCTTAATTTAAAATTGATACAGTTTTAAAAATATATTTGTTAAAGTAAAATGGATATTTATCCTTTCTTTGACTAGTAGGATATAGGGCCCCACACAATATCTGCCCAAGGACCCCCATAGTCCGAAATCCAGCCCTGGCAATAACGGCTGTTCGGGAAAGTTTACAGCTCCTGATTCAACAACCAAAATTTTCTGCCACGCATAGAATGTATCACTTATTTTTATTTTGTACATATATTCGTTATTTCAAGCCCTAGGGGTTCGTGGTTGAGATGTCATCTCTAAGCACACACACGAGATTGTCCCAACTATGGATAAACATAAATTTGGCAACATTAAAATTATTACATATTAGGAATTTTTTAACCATCATTATCGCATTAAGAGACCAAATATTACCAAAAAAACAGCATTTTGCATTACAATTGCAAATTGGCTGTAAACCGGTGTAACTTTTAGATAAAATTAGTTGCTTTGGGGACGGAAACTGTGTTTAAAACTTAATGTGACAACGACAGTGACAATTATATAAACATATTTTTCCTTAAAAATAAGAATTTCTTTATAAATGGCAATAAGTAGGATTTGTTTTTTAACATCTACTAAACTCGTATATTATTTTTTAACTTAAAAAAACTTTAATTTCTGCTGAAATTGGGTAGAGGAAAAGCAATATAATACTATTAAATCGTTTGTGTGTAAGTTTTTGTCAGATATTCAAAATATAAAATTTGCATATTTTCTAGAATATAAATTATCATAAATAATAAATATTCGCAAAGAGCAAATTTGTATTTATTTATTTTTTTATAAATTTAACCGGAAGTTATGAGTACTTTGTTATTAAAACAACATTCTGTGAGTATTTTTAGTATTGTGGTCCTTTTTTAATTGTCTTAACTAAACGGCTGTAGATAAAAGCAATTTATTGGTGTAGACCTAATATCTACAAAATGGTGATTAGTTCTGAAAGTACGTTTTGCTTATAAACGAGTCAGGGATTATTAAAAAAGTACCCAAATACTTTATCTCTCATTTTGTAGTTATTTTTGTTGTTCTTGAAAATTAAACTATATGTATTTAAAGTTATTTCTTTTTAAAAAGTTCTTGTTAGGTTCTTGCCAAATAGTTCCTTAAAATTAAAATATTAATTAAAGGATTAGAATTAAGGATTAAATGAATATATAGAAGTTAAACTGATAATAATTAAATATTAATTTAAATTTTAATTCTTACAATTTCGACATAAAAAGTTAAAAAATTCTGAGATCTTTGATATAATTTATGAAGTGATGTCATAAATGACAAATTAATCTGTTATGACTGGTATATTATTGTTTTTCAAAATAGGAAAAGTGGTGAGTCAATTGATTTTAGCTTTTTCTGAAATTACCTCAGTATCAAGTAAAGGTAACCGTGTATTATTTAAATTAACTGAAATTAAGGCGAAAAAATTATTTTTGTTAAAAAATAAACATATTTAAAAATATATATTATTTTTGTTGAGTTTTTCAAAACAAGTTTTTTTTGTTAAAATACTAAAATCATTTCAGTTAATTTTGTGGTTATGATCATATAAGTGTTGACAGATTTTTTAATATTAATATTATTAATGATTTGGTGCATGATTTTTAGTGCCTGCTTAGGTTTACATAAAAAAGTGCTCCGAATAAACGAAGTAAACTTAACGGTTTTCGAGATATTCTAATTTTAATCTTGCGTGGTACGAAAAGAGTAATACTCAAAATTAAATTAAAAAACAATACTAATTGTTTACAAAAGATCCATGCAGGAAGGATTCTAAAGGCATGTATTTAAGCAAGAGGTGGATAGTTGTGGACATTTTTTAAAAATAACTTTGTTTTTATTATTAAATGTTACGCTTTCCGTACCACGCAAGTTTCAAACTAGAACATCTCGAATGCCGTTAGGATTATCAAGTTAATTTAGGAGCGCCTTTTTTATATGAAACCAAGGAGACAATAAAAAGCAGATACAAATTATCAATAATATTAGTACAAAAAAGGTGTGATCAAATAATGGTCAAAAAAATGGTGCCACTGTTCCACAGTAGTAACTAAAGTTCATTAAAAAATGTATTTTAACTCCAAAATTGTATTATATTAAAATAAGAACTTCATTAGCACACGCAAGGACATGACCTATTTCAGAAATATCAAGTTTCTCCAGTAGATTTACGGCCAAGTGATGAACGCGTTGTTAAACTTAGCAATGGACTAAACAATGGGTTAAATTTAATAAAGAGGTAAAAATGAACACTCTTGGCAACAGGATATAATATATAATAAATGTTAACTATTTGTCAAAAAATAATTTAGTTCGGGATTTTGCATTCAAAATCAAATAAACATATTAAAAAAAAACTTGAAAAAATATTTACCATGCACCGAATATGAAAAAAGTTGGTTTGACATTTCAACAAAGTAATTTTTTATATTTTCTTCAAAAACAAGCAGCACAATAGATAGCTTAAATCACCAATACTGCAGAATTCTTTAAATTGGGGTTTTTTTACAGGTTCTCTAATATAATTCATGCCTACTACCTTTTATTGATACAATCCGGTAGGTAGATTCATCTGTATTATTACTAAAAACTAACCTCTTTCTTTCTCTTTCATAAGGTAATGCTGTTTAAAGCTATAACATGCGGTACTTAAAAAGATACCGTTAGAGACCCGATGTCGTATAGGTCCGATGCGCCGCAAGGCCTATGTCGAAATCCAAGTTAAACGCACTGTAGGGTGTAAAACTTGATCTAAGAATTTTTGCATCGCAATGAAAAGATGTTCTTGGTTTTAGAAATAGCGCATATACACATAATAATTTTTACACGCACGCTAGATGAGATAAGGTTTGGAGTAGCTCAAGAGAGTTTTGTTCGATTTCACATATTAATTGCCTTTTTCATTGTTAAACTTTTTAGAGCACACCAAACTCTGAGGTGCGGACAATTTTTTGTCAGTGGAAAGCTACTTATTAGATTATCATCGCAACCTTCGACCATATACTACTAGAGGAGCCTTGCAACTTGTCGTGCGAACACTCTACGTAACAGGAAAAGAATATGAGTGCAACATTTTCCCCTCGCTCTACGTGCTGAGGGAGGGTAGGCGGGGCATTTACTATTCTCCGCAGACTAATCAGCACGAAAACCAAGAGAGAAAAGTTGTACTTTTATTGGTTCTTTTTTCTTACGCACACTGTGTGACTTGATCGGACATATAGTTTGGCAAAATTATAATATTTAGTAATACAAGCTAGAAAGACATATAGACAGTTAGTCGGCTAAATTCATTAAATTAAAACATTTTACATGCTCTTGCGATGCAGAAGAGATTGCACTTACTTAAAGCTTACGCAAGAGCATAAAGAATGTATAAAATTTAATGATTTAGGCTCTAACTGTCCTATTGTTTTTAGCTCGCATTACCAAATATTACAATTTTGTTAAGCCACATGTCCAGTCAAGTCTCACAGTGTGCGTCACTATTCTTTCTTGGTTTTTGTGTTGATTAGTCGGCGGAGAATAGTATATGCCCACTTAGCACGTAAAGCGAGGGAAAAATGTTGCACTCTTATTCTTTTTCTCTCACGTGGAGTGTTCGCACGACCAAGTTGCAAGGCTGCCTCTAGTATATGCTCGAAGGCTGCGATAAATAATCCAAGTTGCTTTCTGCTGACGAAAATTTGTCCGCGCCTCAAAGTTCGGGTCTCTAACGGTTTTTTTTTAAGTACCGCAAGTTATAGCTTTAAACAGTATTACCTAATAAAAAAAGTTAGTTTTTGTTTTTAGTAGTTGTTAATACCTAGTTATGACATAAAATTATTTGAATTATTTAATTATTGTGTTTTAAAGAGAATAGATGAATATTAAAGAGCAATAAGTAATAAAATTCTTGTAAATAAATTGTTTTAATAATATTTATTAAATTAAAACATTAATTTTCTAGAAAAATAAAGCAAATACTTTGTCTACTCTAGATAAGGCATAAATTATATTAAAAACCTGTTAAAAACCCAAAGTTATGCAGTATTGGTCACTTGAGCTATCATCTATCATAATGCTTGTTTTTGAAGAAAATATATAACATGACTTTGGTGGAGTACCGAACCTATTTTTTTTCATATTGTGTGCAAGGTAGGTAATGATTTTTTAAATATTTTTTAAGCTTAATGGATTTTAAATGCGCTAGGTTGTCAAGTTTTTTTCATTTTTCATTCTTTGTTAAATTTAACAATTGCTAACTTTAACGAGGCGATCATCACTCGGCCGTTAGCTTCTTACTATTATCGCATTTATGTAAAAATTAATCATTTTAAGGTCCGATAATGTATGTTCATGCTTAAATAATGTCCCTATTTTGTGACTTCCTGACAAGACTGAGGTGTTTATATAAATCCTTGTAGGGTCTCCTTCCGGGGGAACCGATGGAAATATTGCCGGACTCTGGACCCAAATTAAGGCAACGCTAGACTTAAACATATTACCTATTTTTTTTTTCAGTTTAAGCGGATTTAACTTGAGAGTGTTTACTGTTTTAAAAGCTAGCCAAACAATAAAATGTAAAAAAAACCGTAAGCAGCTCTAAGAAAATATTTTTAAATATCGTTAATAATTTTTATTTAATTCTAAGGAAATATTATTTTGCAAAAATCTTTATTAAAAAATCATAAAAAAATAAAAGGAATGTAGGTATATTACCTGAAATTTGTTTAATACTTTTAGGACTGCATGTTATTTAAGAATAACTTATCCTTAATAAAAATTACAAAAAAGTATGTTTTCAAGTATAGTAATTGATCTGAAGTTTAAGGTTTTATGTTATTGTAAGGTAACTAATTTTTTACAAAAATTAGTAAAAAGATATAATAAATATACCCAATAAAAATTTATTGTTTAAAGCTCATTGTTGCCTACCACCATGTTTCTAGTTAAATGAGTCATGCCACACTAAAAATAAAGTAACCTTTAAAAAATTATTTAAAAGTCATGCAATTATATAGCAGTAGGTAAAAACAAATTGCTTTATCAAATGTAAACGTTACTTGTAGACCCAAAGAAAAATATTTTTGTATTACTTTCTTTTTAAATACTAAAAGTATTATTAATATAAATTATATTCTAGTAAGCAGTTTTGAAAAATTCGCTCTTCATTATAACGTTTTTTAAGCTACCAACAAAAATCTTACATAGGCTGGTTACTATACCAGAATCCAGCCTATTTAAATCTAAAAATAATCTAATTTTATACTAAAATTTTGGTATGTATTTTTCTAGGCAATCAAAAAAAATTGATATTTTATCATTACTATAACGACAGAAAAATCGAGCAAATGCAACTCTTAAATGGACATATCTTATTTTATTTTTATACTCCAGAAAAAATATATTTTTTTATTAAACAAAAAGGTAAATTTTTGTTCAGAACAATCTTTTACGTGCATTTATTAATATTAAAGTTAATTAGAAAAATACTATTAAAAAATTTAAAAATAAAAAAATATGCTGACATTACCTTTCTTTAAAATCCATGCTTTTAAAACCTTTTAAACTTGTGTAAATTAAACTTAACTAAATTATTTATGGGTTACAATAAGTTTTAATATTACTGGTAGTGGCGCCAGTTTAACTGCTCAATTTGTCTTTAAAAATTTAAGCAACCCATCCTATTTTTATTATAACTTATTTAATTTTTGTCCTACATACCCTCTAGGCCTTTTTGAGTACTTCGAAAAAGGTTTTATTAATTTTACCGATATTTTTCGTTTTTCCTTTATTTAGCTTTGAAATCTTCGATTAAATTTACGACAAACAAAAAATCGCCTTCAAAGAGAAATATCTTGCTTTGTATTGCGTGTACAACAGTAAATATGGGAAACAATTTTTATTATTTTTCGATTAGCTTAATTTTACATAAGAACGACTTTTTTTATAAAAAGGTTATTCGCAAAAAACCGTTAAAAACCTTGTTTTTTAATCACGAATAACTCGAAAAATATAATGTTATCAAAAAATCCTACACTGCATTTTTTTGCTTAGAATTATGGGTGGCATTCACTTCCAGGGTGGAAGCGCATATCAGCACTAAATAACTGATATTTGTGTCATTTTACAACTTCTAATAAGATTTCAAATCAATTGATATAGTTATAAAAATTGGGAGCAAAAAACGTTCTTGAGTTTTTTTTATCTTTATGACAGCTCACGAAGGATTATTATATACAGTGAGGACATAAAGTCCGTCGCCCCCCTTTAACTTTTGAACCGTTGGAATATTGCGATGAAATTTGGCGCGGTGTTATATCAGACAATTTTCTATTTTTTTAGTTGAAAATGACAACTTTACGTGTCAAAATGACAGCTGGGCATGGTTTCGCATTATTATCTTAAATGGAATAGTGGGTCATGCGACACCTCATTTGAAGGTCTTTTTATGTTTAATTCAACCTGCGATTTTGAAAACATTTGATTCATTTATTTTGAAATGGCGACCAGTTTTAAATTTGAACTCCTTATTACGTATCTTCGGAAGGTAGGTAAGTATTTTTTATCTTCACATGCAATAATTAATTAGTTAGTGCTATGGTTACCTGATATTTGTCATTCTAAAAGGTGTATGTCAAGTTGTTTCAAAACTTTCAAAAATATCATTGAATTGAAATGCCAGCGTCGTTAGAGGAAAAGTTATCATCTTTGGCGAGGCTAATCGGATTTATCATAATGCAGTTCGCATCTTCAATGAACGCTTTCCCGGACGGCCAATATGCAGGAAATACTTTCAGAAGCTTATGTCAAAATTTCAAGTATTAGGTACGGTAAAAGATGCCCCAAGATCTGGAAGGCCCAAAATTCCCGAAGATGTTGCAGGTCCTAGCTGAAATGGTAGTTTCTCCCCAGCAAAATACTAAGGACGTAGCTGACACATGCAATATTTCACGTTCTTCTGTTAAGAAAATTTTAAAAAGTAATAAATTCCATCCCTACAAGATAAGAATTGTCCACGAATTAACAGAAGATGATCCTGACAGGCGATTACAGTTTTGCGAGATTATGGCACAAAAGATTGAAGAAAACTCCAATTATCTGAGGCATATTTGCTTCAGCGATGAAAGTACCTTTTTTCTGAATGGAATAGTCAAAACTCAAAATTACAGGTATTGGAGTGATGAAAACCCCCATCTGTTTCGCGAAGGACATAGTCAATTTTCTCCAAAATTAAATGTTTGGGCGGGCATTTTGGGTGATTATATTAAAGGTCCCATATTTTTGAAAGGAAACTTAAACGGCCCCACATATCTTCGAATGCATCAAGACACCATTACTCCACTTATTGAAGATGTTGTTGCTCAAAATCCATTTGAATTTCAATTAGAAATTACGTTTCAACAGGATGGCGCCCCGCCTCGTTATTTCAGAGATGTTAGAAATTACCTTGATACAACCTATCCGAATAGGTGGATTGGTCGCCGAGGTCCGACAGAGTGGCCAGCTCGCTCACCGGACTTGACACCCTTTGATTATTTTCTATGGGGCTACGTCAAGTCTCAAGTTTATAAAACAGCTTCTGGTTCTCTAGATCACCTTCAACAACGTATCATCGATGTGTGTGCAGGAATAACCCCTGCAACCCCGCATAATGTTAGGGAAGAATTCTCTAACAGGATGTTCTATTGTCAAGAGGTCCAAGCTGGACATTTCCAACATCTTTTAAAGTAAATATTTGAAATTTTTTTCTTCTTTCTTACTTTTTATTTTTCTAATTTGTTAACTTTTTTAAATTTGTTTAATTAGTTATAAATTTAAAAAAAAATAGTTATTAATTAAACTAATTAATTAGTTTTGTATTAGTTACTTACCTAAAATTTTTGTATGTTACCAGTAGGTACATTGTAAACTCAAAAAATAACCAAAAAATAAATTATTGGTCGCCATTTCAAAATAAATGAATCAAATGTTTTCAAAATCGGAGATTGAATTGAGCATAAAAGGACCTTCAAAATGAGGTGTCGCATGACCCACTGTATGTATATTATATCCTACACATTATATATACATATATAAACCTAAGTACCAAAGTACCGTGAGTTCCGGGTTTATCGGTTTTTAACCCATTTCTTCACAGTTATTCCGTCAACGTTGTCCAAGCACTGAAACATGCAAATGTTGCATTGCACAGAACATTTTAGACAACGCGGTAGTGCCACCACTGACGTTATTTTAAATAACTACTACCTCAAAGTGTCCCTCCGGCTTTGGGAATCGAACACGGATCGCCGGGATGGAGAGCCGAAACTCTGACCACTACGCTACCGGAGAGACAAAATATAAAATTCACTATATAAATTTTCTTTAAACAATGCATTTACTTTGGGATCAAAACATAAAATTTATTGTACAACATTAAACATTTTATTAAAATTTCAAATAATTATAGATCGAAAACTTTTTTGAAAAATTGTTTTAGAAGTGACTGTTTTTATATATTTTAACGTCTAAGTAGGTTTTAAATCGATTAACACTTTCAAGAAACTTCGAAGTAAGACTTAATATTAATTGGATATATTGTCAAATTCTAAATTTTATGCCTTAAGTTACTACAAATGTCTTATTATTATTATGGAACATTTATAGAATCTATAAGTCTCTCAGTCTGGTTAGTAAATATGAAAATATGAAAGTTAATAATAGCAAATTACTCTTTGCAAATAGTAAGACATTATCATGCATTAAGACAACTATATCTTATTAGCATTTTCCAATTTTTAAGTGTTTACCGTAATATTGATGTTTTACAAGCTTGTAGCGGATTTATTTTTTAAAATTATTTTTGTGTTTTTTTTTTACTATTTATATAAGGTTAAGTTATATTTTTGATTTATTTTGTGTAATTTTATTTATTCAGCTCATTTTAAGTCTGGTGATTTTCACAGAGTGGACGAAACATGTAAATATTGTATAAAATATTTAATTTCTTTAGTAGGTTTAGAGCTTTTAATTTGTTATTCCTGTTATTTTTTAACATAATATAAAGCAAGTTATTTTAGAAAATTTATTTAACATTTACAATATTATTTACCAATCTTTGCTAAAGTACTTAAAATATTTAGGTATAAATATTATCTCGCAAGTCTTTATGTAAAAAATAGTGGAAAAAGTGAACTAAACATAAAATTTTACATTACAAACTATTCATTTTAGTATATGCCTAAAATTGCCCCCTTAAATATTAACGTTCAATTAGAAAACACCCTGTATAATGTAAAAAAATACCAACCAAAATATTTTATTTCTCGTAAACAGTTGATCTTATTGATGTCAATCAAGAATATCTTTTTTTTAGTTTAAGGTTAAGGCTACTTAAAAATAATATTGTTGAGCCTTTATCATACAGGGTGTTAAAAATTGCTATTTTTGTGTCAGAGCTAGTCCGTCCCTGGCAAACTAAATAAGCCCAATATGATTCAATAAGTTTATTTTTAGAAGACTTATCTAGTAACCATCATATTAAAAAAATATTAATTTACGACTATTTTAAAAGTTATTTTAAAAAAAGAACGATTCCCAGGAGCGTCCGTTATGTACCTGTATCTCCGTAGGGGAGGGTCGTAGGAAAAAAGTTTATGGGAACTTGTCATAATATTTTTAGGTTTTCTATTAGATTTCGAGAGACTTCCTACATATTCTGGGACACTCTGTATGTAGTAACAGAAAAAGCCTTTAAAAAATTATTCTACTCAACAAAATTAATTCTAAAATCCAACCAATAACTAACACTCATTATAAAATAGTATAAATTGCCTCACAATTTTCAGTTTAAAACAAAAACAATAATTTATATTTAAGACAAAAAAATCTGACAAATTAACTAGAAAAACTTTTAAATCCTCTTATAATTTCATTAATAATACGGCTAAATTGTAGATCCTTAAGATGACAGAAACTAATGACTTACGAGATTATGCCGTAAGATAAAATCCAAAAGCAAAAAGTTCATTTAGTAAATTTAAGAAAAATATGTTTTTTTTATAAGACGTTATTAGATAATTACAAGATATACATTTTTTAGTTCCGTTTATAGTTTAAATCAGCCTAATATTTAAAGGTATTTAGCAATAACTTATATTACATAAAGTCCAGTAAATGAAGGGACAAAGCTTTAAGTAAATCTGTACAGTTTTTCCTTGTAGCGCAATTCTTAGGTCTTCGGGATTACTTTCAAGCGAAAAAAAGTTTATCAACATTAAGAGGTGGGAAAGGGCTGAAAATTGCCCCTCAAGGTCCGAAAAATGGGTTTTCCGCTAATATCTGCCAAAATATGCAAATTGGAGAATTTTTGTTTGGACAAAAAATGAAGATCGCCTTGTAATCTACAAAAATGGTCTAATTATTTTTTTAGTCGATAGTAAGCCGCTATCTTCATGAATTCACTTCTAAGCGGTCGGACGAATTGTTCCATTACTCGGGCAATAATGTACATTTTTTAATTATTCAAAGTTCATCGGAATGAAAAATCCGTACCTATCATTGCATGTGAGTTTGGGTCCATTCTGATTTTTCTAGAATATTAAAAAAAGCAGTCAAAGTTTTGTTTTCACAATATTTTGAGAGTATCTCATTAATTTATTAATATTTTTTATTTTAAAAATGGTTTGTTATTAACATTTTTTTTTATAATCTGACATCTGCATTTTTTAGTAAGAATTTACTACTACCACATCTATCCAGTGTGGAATATTATGGATTTCTCGGCGGCCATTTTTGCGAAAAATATTCGTGTTGCGAAAAAAATGGTAGGGACCATTTTTGTAGATTTTAAGGCGATCTTCATTTTTTGTCTAAACAAAAATTCTCCAGTTCGCATATTTTGGCAGATATTCACGGAAAGTCATTTTTTGGGGACTTTGGGGGGCCATTTTCAACGGGTTCCCACGTCGGAATCGTGATAAACTTTTTCTCGCTCGAAAGCATTCGCGAAGACCTAAGAATTGCACCACAAATAAAAACTGTACAGATTTATTTACAGCTTTGGGTACTTTTAGGTTTTCTGTTATTGGACTAATAAAAGAAGTAAAACTTTTTATTATTTTTTAAATGTATAATTTATTTTGGAAAATTCTTCGCAATATCTTTGACTTTTTAAGATCATGTTAGTGCTAAAGTATTTTAAATCCGGCTGGTCTTCGAAGATAAGCAATGTTGGGTCTGGCTAGTTCCTTAATAAATGTTTGTTGTGGCTAAAAATACCATTTCAATCAAAAGATCAGGTAACATTTTGCTACTATTTACTAAACCTTTTAAAGGGATTTTTTAAAAAGTACAAAACTGCTGTAAAGTGACTATAAAAAATAATACCTTTAAATTAACATTTATATCCAGGTAATTATTACCTTTATATACAGGGTAAGTTTTTTAAAACCTGACATAGGTTATTTCTTTTATTTGAGCAGTTGGAGCATTAGTTCCAAAAGCATAGAAAAATCGCAAAAAAATATTTTTACAGCATTACCAGTTTTTGCAGCAAATTCAAAAAAGGTATTTTTAAATGGCAACACCGTATTTTTTCATTACCGTTTAATAGATTTCAAAGTTCTCCACAAAAAACTCCATATAGCATTTTTTGTTGAAGTAGCCATACCTGAATAATCAGGCGAAAATAATTTGGTTTTGGCCTATTTATTAAATGAGGAAAATTGAGAAAAAAATAAAACAAGCTGAGTAGTGGCATAAAAATACAAAATTTAAGTAACCTTAAAACTTAATAAGTTAAATTTTGTGTTTTTTGCCACTGCTCATTTAATAAATATGCCGAAACCCAATAATTTTTGCCTGATTATTTAAAAATGGCTACTCCAACAATAAAATGGTCTATAAAGTTTTTTGTAGAGAACTTTGAAATCTTTTAAACGGTAATGAAAAAATGGTGTGTTGCCATTTAAAAAAATACCCTTTTGTAAAATATTTCACTAGACGCGCCACTGCACTACATGGTAGGACAAAAAAAAACGTTTACGGAAGGTGTCAAGGTTCAGGCTTGGACAGGAGAATTGGTAATAGTTTGGGGTGACGCACCAATACGACTTGCGGAGTATTTTGGCTATTGTGTTTAAAAGAAAACAAAGTATTATAATAAATATTTTTGCTATTATTTGGTTTTATTAATTGCCTAAATTAGTGAAAGTTTATAGAGCAGCGTCGGGATCTAATCACGTGCCTAGTTTAGTGTTGTTCAGTGTTATGTGTGGATAATATTGTTTAATATCTAGTGAAAATAGTTAAGTGTTTTGCCGTCAAATTGGCCATTTTTTTGTAAGTACTCCAAGCAAATTAAGTGAAAATTTGACTAACGGATCAGTCAAATAACTTGAAGTTACTAATTGTTAATTGCATTATGTATATTTTAATACCTAATAGTTACGTAATAAATAATATCTAAATAAGACTCTAATAATTGAAAAATAAACAATATCATTGGGTTATTAGTAGCAGGCAAAACTGCGTGAACAAAAAAATATATAAGACGTTTTATTTTTCTGTTAAGCAAAGGATTTATTTAACGTGAAAAATAAATCCCGAGCTTTTACTTTCGTGGTGCGTTATTTGGTTTAAAATTTTTTAACAAGGTGTTTTTATGATTAGCAGTAAAATAAATCAAATGAGATCTGATTTATTACTTTTATATTATTTTTAAGTTTGTTAATGACGTAGAGTGGATACATTCATGGTTTTTTTTGTATATTATATTTAAGAATAAGTTGTTTAGCGAACGTAAAAGTTAAACAGCATTTTTGTCATGTTATACCTAGCGTTCTTTGATTAAGATATTTTTTGGCACAGTTATGTTGTATTGTATTGCTATTATATCTGCATAGTCTAAGTATTATTATTTTTATATTGTATAATTGAATTATCAGATTTACCATGGGTAGAAAAAGACATTTATCACCTACTAGTAGTACGAGTAGCAGTAGCTCTAGTTCTTCAGATGGAAATTACAAACGCAGCAAGAAATCTAAACGAAATAATGTCTCCAAAATAGATTTAAGCAAGCCAAGTACCAGCCGCAGTTACACCCCTCCTCCCACTAAGGACAAAGTGGAAAGACTAGAGGTATTGGTAGAAAAACTCATAAGTCATCAGTCACAGACACCTAAACGAAGTCAAATATTAGCTAAACCGGATTGCATACCCATTTTTACACCTGGAAACCCAAATTTAAGCTCCTCTAGATGGATTAGCAAAATTGAACAGCTGGGCACTATTAACTCATGGGATGAGACCACCATGATTTTTATAATGCAAAGCCGTCTAAGCGGTCTTGCCCGCAGGTGGTACGACAATTTACCATCATATCGTTTTTCGTGGCAAGAATGGAAAGAACTGCTGATAAAATCCTTTCCTGAGCATCAGGATTATGCGGCGACCTTAAGAATGCTGGTTAATCGATTCAAACAGCCTGAGGAATCATGGGATCGATATTACTTTGATAAAATGGAATTGGTAACTGCTTGTGAAATAATAGGCAAAAAAGCGGTATCGTGCGTCATTGATGGTATTTCTAATACAAGTATCCAGGCAGGAGCCAGAGCAGGAAGATACGAAACTCCTGATAGACTTTATGCGGAATACCTATCTTCACTCGCTCCAGAAATAGTACCGCCCACTCCCAGTCACTCAAAACCAGTCTACGAACGACTGCACTCAAATGTCTTCCATCGCAATGAAAACAAACTTAATAAAAGGAACCCAACTGGAAAACCAAACCTCAATGAAAAGAAAAGGCCAAAGTTTAGATGTTACAATTGTAGGGAAGAAGGACATCTTTCAAACAAATGTCCCAAACCTAAGATTGAATGTACGAGCTGTAAACGTCTAGGACATTTATCAAAGGACTGCCGCAGACAACCTGTTAAAAACCAAATTGTGGTGCAGCAGTCGAAATTTACTAACGAAATGTACTATTTCGACTGTTGTTTAAATGGATCTACGTTTAAATGTTATGTAGATTCAGGCTGTAGTGCAGTACTTGTGAAAGAAGAGGTGGCACAATCGCTAAACCTCCCGGTATATCCATCGACGATATCAATTTCAGGCTATGGAGGATCTGTTATAAAAGTTATTGGTTGTACACAGGCTCACTTGAAGTTCCAAATGAGGTTCAAGACGTTGATGTTATGGTTGGGCAGACCTTTCTTCATCAGGCTCATCTAGCCATGATCGTATGTGGCGAAACTGTCAGGATATTGCCTTCCGATGAAGATGTGAGTAGCTGCATGAACATTGATGCTCGAAAAATACCGTTATGGGCTAAAGAATCGACGATCATTCCACCAAGGACGCAAGCACTTCTTGCAGTCACATCGCGAGGCAACTATGATGGGGAAGTCTTCATCCACGGAGGACTACGAATGTTTCCAGGGAAGGAGCACATTGTAGAAGACTGCGTTACGAATGCAACCGATGGGTTCCTGTCTATAACAAATTTATCAAGTAACGAAATCTTGGTAAGTGATAAGCAAATATCAGCTAGATCTGTAATATGTTTTAAAGATAGATCTTTTGACAATGTTATATCTGTTTTTAATATAAAAGAAAATTCCAAAGACTTTGTAATCAAAGATATTTCATTCAATAAAAATTTAAGTTCTGAACAAGCTCAACTTTTAGTAAACTTAATTAATGAATTTCGTATGTGTTTTGCAAATAATAATTCTGAACTGGGAAAAACAGATATCATAAAAATGTCCATTCATCTCAATGATAACACTCCTGTGGTATATAGACCCTATCGTCTTTCTTACAATGAACGAAAAGTTGTGAGACAAACGGTAGAGGACTTATTGCAAAATAAAATAATTCGTGAGTCCAACTCACCCTATTCAAGCCCAATATTGTTGGTTAAGAAAAAGAATGGCGAACAACGAATGTGTGTAGACTTTCGTGCACTCAATGCTAAAACTGTTAAGGACCGATTTCCTTTGCCAAGAACAGACGATTTTTTAGAAAGTCTAAAAGATTGTCAATATTTTACTTGCTTAGATCTAGCAAGTGGTTACCACCAGATAGAAATGGAAGAATCATCTATTGCAAAGACTGCCTTTATTACCCCAGACGGCCATTACGAATACCTACGGGTTCCATTTGGTTTGTGTAATGCGCCCGCAGTTTTTCAACGAACTATAAACAAAGTGTTAGGTAATTTAAGATATGGAAAGGCCATAGCGTACATGGATGACATTTTACTGCATAGCAAGGATTTCGATACGGGATTGGCAAATTTAAGGGAGGTTTTTCAAACATTTGCTACTCATGGTCTTACTTTGAGATTGTCAAAATGCCATTTCTTCAAAGAAAGGGTTGAATACTTGGGCCACGAGATTTCCAAAGGGGGTGTTCAGCCAGGAAAAGGGAAAACTGAAGCAGTGAGTAACTTTCCGGTCCCCTCAGATGTTAAAACTGTACGTCAATTTTTGGGACTGGCAGGATATTTTAGGAAGTACGTGAGGAACTATGCTACGATCGCTAGGCCTCTAACTTCTTTGACTAAAAAGCATACTAAATTTGTCTGGGATGTTGAACAAAGTAGAGCTTTTAACACTCTCAAGACAATTCTAGTGTCCAGACCTGTCCTTACAATCTACGATCCAGAGCTTCCGACAGAAGTACATACCGATGCATCTCAATGGGGCATAGGAGGTATTTTACTTCAAAAACAACATAACGGGGCTATGAAGCCTGTGATGTACTATTCCAAGCAAACCACTAAAGAAGAGCAAAGATATCATTCCTATGAATTGGAGACTATGGCAGTGGTCTACACTTTAAAGGCCTTCCGGATTTACTTAATTGGTATACAATTTAAAGTCATCACCGACTGTAGTGCTGTTAGGGCTTCTCTAAGCAAAAGAGATTTAGTACCAAGAATAGCTAGGTGGTGGCTAAGCTTGCAAGAATATTCGTTTGACGTCGAATATCGAAAGGGTTCGCAAATGAGTCACGTAGACGCCTTGAGTCGTAATCCCGTAGAGTGTGCAGTAAATGTGGTAAATATTAATCACGAAGATTGGGTGTTAGCTGCCCAAAACACCGACGACAGATGTAGGTACCTGTTGGACGTTCTAACTAGGACACCTTCTGACAAGGAGGAAGAAGATATCCATAAAGAATACTGCCTGACTGACAATAGACTATACAAATTAACTCCACAAGGCAAAAAGTGGGTTGTACCTAAAGCTGTAAGAAGACAGATATTACTACATTTCCATGATGCAGGAGGACACTTATCTGTGGAAAAGACATTATCTGCCATATCAAAATCGTACTGGTTTGGTGGTATGAGGAGATATACAAAGAAGTATATTTCTAGTTGTCTTTCATGTCTGTATAATAAGGAACCGGGTGGTCGTAGACCAGGGTATTTGCACCCACTTGAAAAGGTTGCTCAACCATTTGACACCCTACATATTGACCACCTTGGTCCATTTGTTAAGTCCAAAAGGAAAAATAATTATCTTATTGTAATCGTAGATGCATTTACAAAATTCGTTTTTATGAAAGCCGTTCAGTCAACGAAGACTAGACCGGTGTTAAACTTTTTGCAAAGCATTATTGAAAATTTTGTAGTTCCGCGACGCATTATCTCTGATCGAGGAAGTTGTTTTACGAGCAAACAATTTCAGGAGTATTGCAGGGACTTAAATGTTAAACACGTCCTTAATGCTACCGCTACGCCGCGAGCAAACGGACAAGTAGAGCGATTTAATCGTACAATTCTTGCATCTCTTTCCGCTTCTACGGACGAAGAGGATAGATGGGACGAGGCGATATCAAAGGTACGATGGGGTTTGAATTCAACGAAGAATTCTACTACGGGAAAATCGCCGTATGAACTATTTTTTGGATATGCTCCTAGAGGAGTGGCAAATGCAGTACTAGCCAACGAAGTAGAGCTAAATTCTAGTAACGAAAGAAACTTGCTAGAAATACGAAATACTGCTAAAGAAAAGATTGACCAAAATCAAAGCGAACGTAAAGCTAGATTTGATAAGCAACGATGCTCAGGTCAAAAGTTTACAGTAGGAAATCATGTATTAGTTCGAACTTTTCCCACGAGCAATCAAGGAGAAAGTAAGAAACTTCTACCTAAATTTAGTGGCCCATACGAAATAGTTGAGGTTCTTGACCACGATCGGTATGTTGTCGAGGACATAAAGGGCTCTTCTCGATCGCAGAGAAAATATAAAGGAATTGTACCTCTAGACAAGTTAAAGGCCTTTCAAGTAAATGTAAGCTCAGAATCCGATGCGGAATCTGATGACGCTTCAAAGGAAGAAGTTGAAAATTGACAATCCAAAGTGGATTACAGAGAGAATTGCTTAAATAAGATTTTAATGCATTTTTCTCTAATAATTATATTTATTGTTTTCAGCGTTTTTTTTATAGAAGCATGTTGGTAAGACTGTTAGAAAAAGGGTACCCTTGAAAAAAAAAAGAGATAGGACTTTCTTTAAATTTATGTACTGTGCACAGTTATCTGTTTTAATTTGTATTCTTTTATCAATAATTGTGTGACCAAAATGGTCACAAACGTAGCTTAATATTAATCCCTATTTACTTTGTTATGTAGGTTGGAAGATCTGCCTTAGGAAAGTTCCACGAGGACGTGGAAGACAGTAGCGTGGCCGACTGTAAAATATTTCACTAGACGCGCCACTGCACTACATGGTAGGACAAAAAAAAATGTTTACGGAAGGTGTCAAGGTTCAGGCTTGGACAGGAGAATTGGTAATAGTTTGGGGTGACGCACCAATACGACTTGCGGAGTATTTTGGCTATTGTGTTTAAAAGAAAACAAAGTATTATAATAAATATTTTTGCTATTATTTGGTTTTATTAATTGCCTAAATTAGTGAAAGTTTATATTTTAAATTAAAATATTTTTTAGCGATTTTTCTTAATTGGGTTATTTCAAACAACTTTGCTTTTGGAACTAATGCTCTAACTGTTCAAATAAAAGAAATGGCCTATGTCAGGTTTTAAAAAACTTACTCTGTAAGTACGGAAACTTGAAAAAAAAATTACTGAAGTTAAGATATATGAGATCTCTATACGCAAAGCCGGACAAATCCATTTTTTTCGAAACAGAGAAAACCACAAAAAACAGTCACTTTCAAATATATTGATTGTTGTCTTCTCGCGTTTTACAAAGATGTTTTTCTCCCTTGGGAAACTCTTGGTTATTATTATCCGCATGCTCTTTTTGCTGGGCGAGGTTTCCACTGGTACTTGTACTCATCTTTGAATATATGTTAAAGAACATTGGCAGCGAAAATTTTTAAATTGGATTCGTTCGGTTTAGTTTTATATTATTACCGTTACACACAGACCTTTTTTTGTCTAATTCTGTATAAGTAAGGGTTGTGTTGAATACAAAACAAAATATTTTAGCTTTAAGCGGACTACAGCTTGCTTTATTTGTTTCACTTTTTCTCCGATCAAAAACAGTTACGCCTCTTTATAAAAAAATATGATTTATTGATTTTTTTGTTCGATAAAAGTTAAATGTAAAAATTGGAGTTTAACCTTGTCAAATAACGAATTGATTAAACTTGACAAGGTAGTCGACTTTTGTAAGGTCGATATGACTTATAATAGTAAATTAAATGTTTTTTTTTCGAACTGAACAAAGCATAGGTAGTAGGAACAGTGGCTGGTTATTGGACATTTAACCCGTTTTTTACTGTTAATTTGGCGAAAAGCGATGTTTAGTGTGGCAAAGGCAAATAATGCTGTATTTTTTTTAATTGAATATAATTAAAACAAGTTTTTTTATGACCTATTCAATAGGGTTAATTGTAATATACACAAGTTTATTTGTATTTCGGTGATATTGGCCTCTACCCACTTCATCACGTCACATCACATTATGCTGCCCACGCTCGGTCTGTCGTCACAAGCGTCGTGCGGCTGAGCATTTTTATTTGATCGCATGTAATTTTTATAATTTTCTAGTATAAATGGTGCTTTTAGATGAGTTAGTACATAACATGTTAAACAATCTTCAAAACTATGGACATTTAAATATTTTGTTTTCGTAATTAACAATGATAGAGTGGTTCAAAGTTCTTAGTTCAAAAACGACGAGTCTCTCATACATACTTTTACCTTCTTTTCAACCTCTTGAGAAATAAAGTTTCAAAAATACAACTACACTTTTATACAAACTTTCATCTTCATTTTAACCCTTCAGAGAATAAAATTTCAAGAAGGTTAAAAGATCATTTTAAATTGTAATCGATAGCCCACATACCATTTTTCATACTTTTAGGTCCAGAAATGACAAACTTGCATACAAACTTTTACGCCTCTTTAGGAAGGGAGTATTCTATTTTTTTTAGCTAACATCTCCTACTAAAATCTACCTTTATGCCAATTTTCCTCTGCATAGGACAAGTAGTTTTTAAGGTTTTGTAATTATAACTACCGAAGGGACGTAATTTCAAAAATGTTAAAGCAGATAATTTTTAATTGTAATTAATAGTATACATACTAATTTTCATACTTCTAAATCCAGAAATAACGAGTACAATACTAAATTACGCTAAAATGCTTAAAAGTAAGCATAACATAATAAGCCAGCACACCATTTTAATTGATCAGTAAAATTGCTAAAACCTAATAAAACTAACATTTTATTACACTTAATTACAATTCACTTTTTGGGATTTACTAAAAATACGACTTGTCCAAACTTTTAAAAATTACGTCTTTTAAGTAAGTGCCATTAACTTTAATGCACCTTTAAAGATTTGACAAAAAATGATTCATGACACAATGAAGGAAAACCTGATCTATTCATGGACCTTTTCACGAATTCGGACTTTAAAATCTTGGATGTTTTCTGAACGATGAAAAATCTTTGACTTTAAATAGCCTCACAGAAAAAAGTCTGGTGCAGTTAAGTCCGGGGACCTTAAAAGCCAATTTGTGTTCAAACCTAATGATGCTTTATTAGAAAAATAACCTTTTACGAAAATCAATTTTTCCTAGTTTTGTGACAGGTGCCTACTCGATTAAAAATATGTTGATTCAAATCCCAAAGGTCATAGAAAATAATTTTATAAAAAAAACGTACTGACCTATCTCATATGATATTTATTTCAATATTAAAATAGGTAGTCTATTATTGGGAACCCTGTAAACAGTAGGAATTAAAATCTAAGATTTAGTAGCCAATCAAATTAACAATAGCAAAACAACCAGAAACACTCGTAATGAAATAAGCTTAATTCGAATATCCGACAATGTGGTAGAAAGCACGTCCAAAACGCCAAACTACTTTGAACAGTGGTAAGCGCGCGCTTTTGCCGCCTTTAAAGTTTCAAATTTGATTAAGAATACCAATGTGATTTTCAACAGGTCACGTAGTATACTTCACGCATTGCTAGACATGTACAAAGGCAATTTATATTAAAAATTTTAAAATAATACAATTTAAATTTTATAGGACAATACACAGGGTCGAATTTTTTGCCGCTCATAGGCTAATATATTTTTGCCGCCCTAATATGTCAATATTTTTTGGATATCGGAACAAAAAATTTAGCATTAAAAGAAACTTTATTAGTAATTCTTATAAAAATTTATTAAACAAACTTAGCAAAAGTAAATCAAACAAAAAATAAAATAACATTTTTTTAAACAAACAAATTTCACAATATAAAAACAAAATATAAATTAAAATGGTAATACAAATAAGTTTTTTTTGAACTATGTCTTATTTAATTATATGCAAAATCCTAAGCTATCAGTTTTCTTCAAGCCTTTTTTTCTGAAAAATCATTTTTATATCATTAAATTTACGATTACATTTTTTAAAATTATTCGTAAATTTGCCGCCCATAATATTTGCCGCCGTAAGCTTCAGCCTAGTCAGCCTTTGCGTAAATCCACCCCTGACAATACATTTGAAATATAAGAAACAATTGTGTGCTGGCACCGCCTTAATTAAGTAACATAGTGTGCACGAGAAAGGAAAAAATCGGTGCTCAAATAAAGCTAAAATATGGATCTTATCGTTAAATAAAATACATATTTATTTAAAAACAAAAATTTAATTAGTTTTAAACAATTGGCTTTAGATATTGCTTATTTTCTTGAAACACATTTGAGTTTTCTGTTCTTGCTTTTTTTTTCACAAATGTAGACTTTTAAACGCAAAAAGAAAACGCTCACCAAATTTAGCAACATAACAATGTTATTGTTTTCATGGTTTTCTTTATACTAATATGATTTTTCTTTTAATTTATTTATAATTTAAGCTAAAATATCCCAAAAACTGTTCACTCAAATATCATCAATGTATATAAATTTGAAATCAGAAAAAAAGATCTTTCATCGTAGCCAATAATATACAGTGTGTTCTATTTAAAAAAGTTGCTCATATTTTTTCATTTATAATGCAATATTTTGTACTTATTATTTTAAAAGAAAATTTTTATATAAAACATTTTTTTTATCTTCAAAAATAAAGGCTCCAGATGCCACGTAAATATAATCAAAGACCCTGTACACCCATCACTTAAAATTTCCTATTCGATTTTTGTGTTTTATTTTATCTTGTCATTTCCCGGATTAAAAAACTCAAATTTTGTTTTCCAGTTTCACCTTACATCCTTTTATACACCCTGTATTTTATATCTAAAAATATATAATTTGTTTCTTTATTTATATCTTATAAAGTAAGTATTTTGTACTTATATTTTAGTAGTGCTATAAATGGTGAACCTTTCCAACAACCTTTAAAAAAATAAACCAATGTTAAAAATTTTAAACTAGCTTCTCTTTTCTTTATTAAAATTTTAGTATTTTTGGGACCGCAATTAATGTTGATACAATAAAGTAAATAATACTTAGTAATATTTATTTAAATAGAGGTAGATATTAGTTTTTATTTATTAATGTAAAAATATATTTTTGGTAATCAAACCGTAAAAACCGAATATTACATTTCCCTTAATTGGGGTGAATTAAAAAGTAAATAGAAAATGTAACCCGACAATACCTAATACCAACCATGTACATACATTTCTTTAACTTTCTTTTAAAATAAAGTATTTGTTTTAGTTGCTATTTACTCTAAAAGTAGTTACCACTTGTAGTAAAAGTTTTAGCTATTTTTTCAAAAACATTAATTTATTTAATTGTTTTTCCCATATTACCTTTATTCAGGTATCTTTTTTGCCGTTTTTTTTACAAGTATTAGAAATTAAGAACAAAAGTTAAGATCCTTTCTTAAGTTTTTAAATTTCTTTTTTAAACTGTTTCGCCGACATAAAAAATATTGTGAAGCTGAAAGAACTTCTTAAAAATTGTATAAAAAGTTTCATTTTGTTACAAAAATAATTTACAAAGAATTTTTACAGACATAATTTGTAGTTATGAGAAAGATTTTAAATGTACCAAGAAATAAATTACTTATGTATCTTTTCTTTATAATTTTTGTAAGACGACTTAAAAAAAGAAGCTCCGTATTAATTAAAAAAAACAACTTTTTTAAGAAGCTTACATTTTATAATGCCGCGTGTTTATAAGTCAACCTGAATCAAAGACTGTTAATTTAAGTATAAATCCCAATAAGTGCCAATTTAGTGCCTCGTAAAGGCCAACATAAATTAAAAGCAGAAACCTCCTTTTTACTTTTTTTTATAATTTATTTGATATTATTAAAGTAATAAATAAATTTTCTCTTGTTGAACAACTATAGGTAATGGTTTTAAATAGTGGGTGTTTTATGGGTATGTTTAACTATTTGGTTATTAATTTTAAATAAATAAATTATTTGGTTATTTTAATCCTTAATTAATTTTTATTAATTATTTTAGTTTAATACATAAATTTTAAGAAATATTACGAATATTTCACTCATGTATAAATTTTCCCATAAGACACGTTAAAAATCAAAAAATTTCAGCGGAAATTTCACGTTGCATAGACCACGTGATATTTCCACTTACTTACAAACACAAAACAATCGAACCTGTTTGTTTGTATTGTCAATTAGAAACGTCAAAATCAGTCAAAATGAGTCGATTTGGTCATGTGCACGATAAAGAAGAAGATAAAGTAATTAAAAAAACGATTTCAGTTATAGTTTTAATTATGTTGCATGAAATTGAAAATTATATGACAAAAAAACCATTTTAATAGTATAATACTCCCATATTTCTCCATTCTAGAAATATTCTTCCTAAATACCGCTCGTGCTAAAAATTAACCAGATAATTTTCATTCAAGCTTGTTATACAAATTCCACTGGTTCTTCGAACTCGTGAAATTATAAATAACAAGCTTTCATGAAAATTATCGGTAATAAAATACAAGCATTTCTCAACGTTGCCATGGTAACCTATGTATTTTTTCGGAAATTTTCTCTTCCTGGGGTATCCTGGAGGGTATTAGAGTGGAAATTTTTTAACATAAGAAAAAGTGACAATTGACAATACACAACTTTATAAAACGTATTTTGTTAAAATTATTTATATAATATTATTTGAAAGAAAAAAAAACTCGGAAATTAAGAAAGTTAAACAATGGGTATATTATAATTTATTTACTTCTTAGAGACAAACGATTTCGCAACAATTTACAAATGTACCTTGAATTCTTTTTCTACTTCCTCTTTTTCAAAGGCCAATAATCCAATTGATAACTTCTATTAAATAAATACCTGTGTTTTAAATAATACAGATAATATTTAGAAACAATTTTGTTGAATTCTTGTCTTCGAAGTAATCTGGATTTTCTTAATTTTTCAGTAAAAAATCGTTGCACAATCTAGAACAAATTATCCTCTTCTAATTCACTGTCGTATTCTGCAACGAGCTGTTCCAAAAAGGGCATAGTACGGTGATGTGTTTTGACATCCGATATTTGTTTGCATAAAATGCAAATGTTATATTTTGCAAAACTATCCATTCCAAAAAAAACACTTAATTTTTCGATGAACAATCAATAGCAAGTCTACAAGTTTAACAAAGAGCTTTTCTAGAAACATTCATGTTGACAGTTGTCTTCAAAATAAGCATAGCCTTCTAGATAAAACCAATAATAATTAGTTGGTATTTTTCCAGATGCTAGATCGCTGCAAATAATTAAAAGAAAAAAATAAAATGGTTTTTTACTATTTTAGTACTACAGATTCAAGAAAATGGCTCAAAAAATGAAATATAATCAACAATATGTGTTATTTTTAACCAAGCGTTTTTAAAATACATATTACCTAAAACAATACAATGGTAAAGACTTTGTGTTAATGAATTTTCACACATTTTTACTAAAACATTCTACCAATTTTAGTAAACTAAAGTCAATGTTATGAAAAAATATAAAATATATTACATCCGAATGTGGTGCTTCAATGTTAATAAAATCGGTAAAAAAAGTTCGGGCCGTCTTTATAGATCAATGCATGAATAGACTTTTTGCTAAAATATATATTACATACAACTGGTGTTTCTATAACTTAATTGGTAAAAGTTGAACCATCTAACGCCTAGGTTTTATAGGGCATAGATCTATGGTAGACTTATTGCTGAAATAAAATTTTCTACCAGTTTATAAATAAACTCAATATTCGAAAGTAATGTAAGATATATTACACCAAACTGATGCTTCTATGTAACTAAAATTGGTGGAAAAAAAATTGGACCTTCCTTAAAGCTTAAATGTTATAAAGTTTACGTAGACCCTTGGTAGACCTATTGCTGAAATAAAATTTTTTCCGGTTTTAGTAAAGTAAACTCAGTATTTGAAAGTAATATAAGATATATTACATCCAAAACTGATGCTTTTATGTAACTAAAATTGGTAAAAAAAGTTGGAACCATCCTTAAAGGTTAAATGTTATAAAGTAGACCTAGAGCCTTGGTAGACTTATCGCTGAAATAAAATTTTCTACCAGTTTTATAAAGTAAACTCAATATTTGAAAGTAATATAAAATATATTACGTCCAAAAATGGTGTTTCTATGTCAATTTTACCATAGAGGAAGGTTTTTTTCATTGCTTCCCTATCAATATTTTTTTTATTATAAACGTCAATAATTTTTGGTGTGAAATTTTCTTACCAAATACCTTTCGAAATCAAATTATGCCAGGAAATTCCTTTTCGCTCACGAATATTTTAAGAAAATATTCGTGAGCTCGAAAAAATTTCTGGAAATAATTTGACTTCTAATGGTATTACTAGTAAAAATTTTTACGAAAAATAACTAAAACGACGAAAATTATTTGTTTTAATTTTCTTTAACTTTCTTCTACTAATGAGTTATTTGTCTTCTTTGCCAGGATTTTATTTTTCGTTCTGGTTACTATCATTGTTTTGACTGTTTTTTCATATTGCCTTAATATAACTTCTTTGCTAATTTTTTTTTCTTAGAAGTATTAAAAATAAAGAACAAAAAAGAATGTGGTCCCTTTTTAATTAAAGCAGGCTTGAATGATTTTTTTTTCGTTTTTCTTTTAAACTATTTCTCCAATTTAAAATATATGGTAAAGCTAAAAAAGTTTTTAGCAATTTGCATAAAAAGTAAGTTCATTTTAGAACTTATCTGTTAAGAATTTTTACAAACTGGATTTAAAGTTATGTTTATGATTTAAAGTAAGAAAAAAAAAAGAATTACTTTATGTATATTTTTTCACAAAAACTTCTCAGACCACCATTTATAAAAAAATGTTATAACTGTAAAAAAATATAAAGCGTATATCTTGTAATTATTTCTTATGCCGCCTAAGATAGCGAAAGGACACCAGAAGTTACTGTTTTTTTGTATTTAAATGAAATACAATATTTTTTTACAGTTAGCTCTACCAAACACTGACTGACCCTAAACATACAAATGGTTTCACCAGTTAAAAAAGCATACACTGCACCATACAATTAATTGGAAAGATATATTATAATATTATAGTCAGCATGTTTCTTATGTTAATATCTACAGGGTGGACAATACTCGTCAGACCATTTCGTACAAATCCAAAATAAGTGAAAGGCGAGTTAGTTTAGTGTCGTAAGCCTTTAAAATGCGAAAAGCTTAGAATTCAATTACTTTGAATTCTGAGCTTTTCCCATTCTGAATTCTTATAAAACCAGTGAATTCTGAATTTTATAAAACCAGTTAAAAGACAGTGTTAACAAATTATTTTAAAAGTTTGCCCAATAAAATTTGTTGCTCTTCATTTTATAATGAAATAAATAATTAAGAACAGGTATTAGTACAGGCACTGAAGGCAAAAATAGGCTATAACCTCCAAATCTTTTGAACTTCCTCAATATTTATAAAAAAATTTAAAAGTGGCATGTATTTAAGTTAAGCTTTTTGCATTTTAGGAATGAAATCCACCCCTTTTGCCAAAAATTAAAAAAGTGCAAAGTAAAGCATTCAATCCACAAAAATCTTATTAAGTTAAGTATAATATATATTTTGTAAAATTTTCAAGCATCATTTATGATTTTCCCCAATTTTTTAACCCTAGAGACCATCTCTTAAGTCGAAAAATTATGAGAAAATTGTTTTTTCTCTTCCTACATATTATACTAAAATTTTGTTTACTGCTTATAATCTAATTTATTGATTTGCTGAAAATTTTTACGCCTGAAAATTCACATTTTATCTTGAGATCAATGAAAAAAAAAAAAAGCTTTAATCGTTTCAACTGTGCATTTATAAATTAAAATGGTTTTTACTAAATATGAAAAATTTATTTATGTATTTATTTATTTTTTGGGCAATTAAAACCCTTAAATACCACCCCTTACTCTGGGGTTAATAAAAAAATATTTTTAATCAGCATTTATCATTTCCGTAATGCTTTTATAACTGAAAATCTTATTGTCTGATAATTAAAAAAAATGTATTTATTTATTGTAAAATTTCGACCCTTTAAAACTTCCCCTTCCCTTAAAAGCTAATAAAAATTTTAAAACTAGTCTTTATCAGAACTATTTTCAGAATTAACCTCTTCTTCTTGGTCCATTGGAGGACAATTCTGACAATTGTCACCGCCGCATGTTGCATTACAAAATAGTCCAATTCTTTAGCAACCGCAAGAGGGACAGCAGCCTTTTTTGCAGTTGCAAAATATCATTTTAGGTAATTCATCTGGTGCATGTGGATTTGCATTTTTAATTTGCTGTAAAGATCCTTCAATATTAATCCATCCCCAGTCAACTGGACGAATATTTTTATTAACAAGCCTTATTTGGGTTTGAAAGTAAATCCTCTTAATATGTTCATCTAGTGCACCAACTATTGGAACAAAAGATGACTGATAGTTATACTGCACTATTTTTAGTGGTGGCCTACTTGCAAAAAAATCTTTAAGTAGCTATAAGTCGCTTTAGATTCTACATAAAATGTTTAAAAAAAACAATGTCTTTGTTCTTATCAGCTTTTAATTTGGTAAAAATACTTTTTTGAAAAAAATATATTGCTATGGAGTTATTTATAAAAGACAGTTTCAAAGCATGCATTTTATTCATAAAAAATCAACATTTTTAATCGATAATAACTCGAAATATATTCTTATCAAAAGAACTTCATAAAATAAAAATAGAATAAAAGTTGCTTAGAATTAGTCCCTTTATTGAGTTTTGGGCTAATTTTTGATTAAATAATTTCAGACCCATAAATACTTTATGTATATTTTTTTCACAAATAATGTTGGAGACTACTGTTTATAAAAAAAATGTTATAACCGTAAAAAAAATATAAAGCGCATATCTCGTAATTATTTCCTATGCCGCCTAAGATAGCGAAGTGACACCAGAAGTCACTGTGGAAACCACGTGCTGACTTGTTTTTTTTTAATATTTTTTTTTTGGTTTATTTGAAATAATAAACAGATTTACATATACAGTAGATTATACCTTATGTATCATCTAAATAAAGTTATGACTAGAAAGTATTATAAATTCTAGCTATTTAGGCTACTCCTAGGACAGGGGCAAAAAATTTACTATATTTGTTTTTAAAAAATATATCGAAAATATGGTTCAAAGTAAAAAAAAATATATCGTAAAGGTGTGAGCCCTTAATATTAATATTAGGAGGTCTAATAACGTTATGTTCGATTTTTTGCTACTGCTTTCATTTTTGCGTCAAAACTTTCAAACCATTATGGTGAAAATAAAGATTTGCACACATTAAGAAAATTAAATTCCCTACAAAAAAAGTCGTATTAAAAATTTTCGTCAGGCTAGCCGTTTTCGAGTAATCCAGCTTTAAACATTGATATATTTTTTTTGATTTAACTTTTTTATTTTGAAATTTTGTAACTAACGAAGAAATAATTTAAAAAATAATAAAAATAAATAATATATATATATATATATATATATATATATATATATATATATATATATATATATATATATATATATATATATATATATATATATATATATATATATATATATATATATATATATATATATATATATATATATATATATATATATATATATTTAATATATATTTAAATATTATATATTATAAAACGCGATAGATAGAAAATCGGTTAAATGGGGAAAGTTTTGGATAATTATGTTAGTAAGCTAATCCCGTTACTCATGGTTTATCTATTCAGGTTTTTCATAAATTTTGAAAAAAACCTGAAACATGCATTATCAAAAATTGGCCATATTTCTTTTATAAATAAAAATTTTTCAAATCTGTAAGAACTTCTTCAAAGCAACTTTTTTTTTGTAGAATATGACCGAGTAGTCAATTTTTATTTTCTACGTTTCGGGTTTTTAGAATCATCATCAACTTTATTTTTTCACATGGACGCCAGATTTGATTTAAACGCAGCCAAATAGTGCTTTTTATTCTGATTTCAATAATGTATAACATGTTATAATTTAAGAGTTTATAACCTCATTTATTTCAAAAAACAAATTTTCTCAGTTTGCCTTGGATTCCGGCGAACGTCATTTTTTTTCTAAACAATAAAATATTAGTAACTGGCAAAATAGATGAGCTGAACAGATATTTTACAGGAATAGGTTTCGCGAACACAGCTATAACGTTAGTACCGTGTTACAACAAAACTACACGTAACAAGTTAATTGAAACAAGTGAAAACAAAAACAATGAAAAGTGGCTAAACTAATATTCCTACTAAAATAAAGATGTAAAATAACGACCCAAAATTCAAAATGTTGTCCATATTTCTTAACATATTAATGATATTTTTTTAACTAGTATTAACTACCCTATGAATGGTTGACTTAGGTATGTGGAATTCTCTATCAACATCCCTGGCTGATGAGGTTGGATTTTCTTTAAAATGTTGGTTAACTGCAGCATCTCGTTGTTGATTTTCTTTGACGTACTTATTAGGTCGTGGTTTTTAAAACTTCCGAATCTAAGCAAATTTGTAACCAGTTTTCGAAAGTATGTAAGTTTAGGATGCTATCTTTCAGGAAAATTGTCGAAATACGTTTGCGCAGCTATATTAACATTTCTATTGCTTTAGTCTTTGCAAAATATCAAGTTTTTTTTTAAATAATTAACCATTCTACAAAAATTTTAATAACCCGAGCTAACTTAATAATGACACTAGATGACGTTCGCCGGAATCAAGGCCAACTAGGAAAATATTTGTTTTTTGAAGTGGATGAGGTTATAATCTTCTAAACTATAACATGTTATACATTGTTGAAATAAAAATAAAAGGCATTTTTTAGCTGCGAAAAAATCCAATATGGCGCCCATATGAAGAAGTAAAGTTGATGATGATTCATCAACTAGACTTTTTTATATGGGCGCCATTACATTTTGTTGTAACACGGTATTAACGTTATAGCTATGTTCGGAAATCCATTTCTGTAAAACATCTGTTCAGCTTATCTATTTTGCCAATTACTAATATTTTATTCTTTACAAAAAATGACGTTCGAACAAGGCCAACTGAGAAAATATTTGTTTTTGAAATAAATGAGGTTATAAACTCTTAAATTTAACATTGTTGAAATCAGAATAAAAAGCACTTTTTGGCTGCAAAATCCAATTGGTCCATATGAAAAATAAAGTTGATGAGGATTCTAAAAATCCGAAACGAGAAAATAAAAATTGACTACTCGGTCATATTCTTACTTTGAAGAAGTTTTTACAGATTTAAAAAATTCACTTATAAAAAAAATATGGCTGATTTTCAAAAATGTATGTTTCAGGTTTTCAAAATTTATGAAAAACCTGAATAGATAAAACCAATAGTAAAGGAATTAGCTTACTAACATAATTGTCAAAACTTTCCCATTTACCCGATTTTCTATCAATCGTGTTTCCAAAATCCCCATACTTTCCCCGGCCACTAATTTGTAGATAATTATATATTATATATATATATATATATATATATTAGTATTTTAATACTTGCGAGGTACATCTGGGCGAATTAACTCGGAAAAATTTCCATTTTCCTGTTATTTTACGTTAAACGCTATGACTTCAGTTTTTCGCAAACAAAAAGTCACTTTAAACGGGCCATAACTCTGTTAATAATGCAGCTACGAAGATATACAAAACCGATTCTTTGTTTTTTTAACATACTTCATTTTGTTGCAGAACACTTTTTTTGCTACAATGTAGAGTTTCTGAGTTATTCATAAATTATCGTTAGAATACATGCAATTTTCATGATAATTTGGCATTTTTAATTACAAATAAGTTAAAATTAGTTATGTTACCGATTGCTTTATATGTAAGAATTTTCAATTACAACAAAGGGTATACTTTACCCCCAGGAAAAGCTACCAATGGCAAAGTTGCTTGTTGTTTTTTAAATGTGCACACCATTATGTACATTTCCTCTAATATATAAAATATTAAAAGTTATTAAATATTAGTTGTAAGAACTACCCAGGTGAAAGTATTTAAATACATAATATTTTATTACGGCAGAAACGAGACGAGAGACGAGATAGAGACTATTCTCTTGATGAGAGAAGGGTATTCACGTCAAGACAAGAGAGCTGGTTTTTCTCAAGTGCATCAGACGAGAGAAGATAAGAAAATTCTCACCAAGTCGAGAAAACCAATTTTTCTCGAGTGCACGTGCAAGATAAAAAAGGGCATATCCGCCAACACAATAGAGCCAATTTCTCTTGAGTGTACGAGACAAGACAGAAGAAGGGTATTTCCACCGAGGTGAGAGGGCCAGTTTCTCTCGAATTGACGAAACGAGACCAAATTAGGGCGTTCCCGTTAAGGCAATTTCTCTCGAGTTTATGAAAAGAGACCCGGAGGATATTTCTGCCGCGGCCAGAAAGCCAGTTTCTCTCGAGTCCACGGGACGAGATTTTTTTTTTTATCTTGGGATAGTCCACGAAGGCTGATGCCTAAGTACTAACGTACCGTGGGTGTCTTCAGTGTGGTGAGAGGGAGTTTGTTCACACGGGACTTAAATTTTTGGAGATTGGAAGGAAGAAAAACTTCTGCAGGCAGCAGGTTCCATAGTCTTGACACTCTAGGAATAAAGGAACGAAGAAAGCGGGAAGTTCGGGCCTTCTAACTGAACTGTAAAAGGATGCATAAAAGTTGCACTACGTGTTGCTCTGTTGGGAGCTGCCAGAAAGGAATAATACTGGCCAATTCCTCTGCAAGCCTGAAAATACCTATAGAAGAGCGACAGATCCCCTACAGCTCGACGATGGGCAAGAAAGGAAGCCTTTCTGTGAGCGTTGGATCATTAATAAGACGAACAGCTCTTTTTTTGAATGGAGTCCAGAATGCGAAGTGTTGTAGGGGACGCCATTCCCCAGACATGAGAACAATATTCCAAAGAGGGTCGATTTGGATTACATACAGATTACAGATTGGAAAGAAGAGAAATATTTTCTGGCTCGAAAGAGAATTCCAATCTTTTTTGAAGCTGCCGAAGCTATGGATGTAATGTGTTTATGCCAGTTGAGGTTATTCTCAAAAGTAACGCCGACTAGATTAAACGACTCTTTGTTCTCAGAACTTGGCCGCTCATATGTAAGGGATGGACATTCGGAGTTTCGAAACATGACTGTGTTTTTAAGGCATTAAACTGAACACAATTTTTGGCACCCCAATCCAAGATAAGTTTGAGGTCTTGTGAAAGAGATATCTGATTGACCTGCGCTTGTTTTCAAAATCAGAATTACACGGTGGCTTAAGAAATTGAATACTAGAGTGGAGGTACTATCGTCAGCAAAACTATGAATGGAATTGATTGTGGAAGAGAGAAGGTCGTTAATGTGTAGAAGAAACAGCGTGGGTGCCAGCACTGAGCCCTGGGGCACCCCAGCATTAATTTGGTAGAAGCTACAGTAACTGATATACGTCGATTAGAAAGGAAACTGGAAAGCCAAGAAAAGCTTATGGAAGACCGTAAGAAGGAAGTTTGTTAAGAAGCCCATCATGCCAGACCTGATCGAAAGCTTTGGATATGTCAAGAGCAACGATCTGGATTCACCAAAAACTCAAGGGACTTGTTCCAGTTGTGTGAGACAAAGGAAAGAAGATCAGCTGTGGATCTTACTGTGACGGAATCCATATTGTCTATCATGTAAGATCTTATTTTTTTTCCGATACTTTAAGATTTGGGAATTAATGAATTTTTCCATTACTTTGCAAACAATTGAAAAAAAGAGATTTAGGTCTATAGTTAGAAGGGGGATTTTGGGGTCCTTTTTTGGGGGCAGGTTGCACACGTGCAGTTTTTCCAATCCCCGGGGAAAAGCCCGTGTCGTAAGAGATTCGAAAAAGGCGGAAAAGGGGCAAGTGGGAGCACTTTTTTTTAAACGATTGCTGGTATGCCATCCAGCCCAGAGATTTTTTAGTATTAAGAGAAGAAAGAATACGCTTGATCTGTTTGACTTTAAAAATTATATGGGGCATTTTATGAGAAACAGGAACAACTGTTGGAAGAGGAAGATTAATAGGGGGATCAACCGTAGAATTGGCAGCAAATTGTTTGGAAATAGTTCTTTTTTTCCTTTGGGGTAGAGACAATTCCATCTTCAGAGATTAGGGTGGAAAAAAAATTTGTGCAAAAGTTTTTTCAAAGGGCCCAAAAATTTTTCTGCCATTTGAGCAAGAGAGAACTTTATCTTTTATTCGATTGTTAAAACGGTCTGAGAGGAGAGCATTTGCACCGAGGAGAGAGATCCAATTTCTCTCGAGTGCACAAGACAAGACGAAAGAAGGAGATTCGCGCCGAGGCGAGAGCCTATTTCTCTTAAGTGCACAAGACGAGACGAAAGAAGGGCAGTCCCGCCGAAGCAAGAGAGCCAGTTTTTTTCGAGTCCACGGGACAAGACTCGTCTCGTCTCGCGGCAACACTAGACCACACGGCACCAAGTTTAAAAAAGACTGCAACCCGTTTTAATATTGGCGCTTGAGCTATAATGGTAACTAAATCCTGGTTAATGCTAAAATCATAAAGAAGGAAAGTTTCAAAGAAGCTACTGTAAATATAGTTTTTCGTTTAAGATAATTTTATAACCACTATTAAGTTACGAACTTTATAATCCCTTCAGGTGTTCCTAAATGTCGTGTATAATAACGTTTCGTGACTAAATTTCACTGTAATATGTAAATTATTAGACACACAGTTTCCAAAATTAATCAATTATTTTTACATTTAGTCTTCCAAAATAAATGCACATATAGTAATAAAGCAATTTAACTAACCCCTCATAAGCAGTATAAAATTTTAAACTACTTGAAGGAAAGTAGTTGTTATGCTAGACAGCACGGAAAATGTATTTAAAATTTAACTCATGGTAACAAAGAGATTTTTAAAATGAATATTTAAAGTTAAATTTAAATTTCATTTAAGTTAAAAAATGTTTGAAAGACACATTAATTGAGTTTAGTAACCATTATTTTGTAGCAAATAATTTTTTTAAGCTACGGGCTGTAGACTTGGATGTGGTAAATTTTCAATACCTATATGTTTTAAATAACTTTTGATGACTTGAATTAAAAAAATGGCTTTGTGGAAAATTATTAACGTGCAAGAGAGTAATATGGGCATTTTTTGTTTTTTTTTGCGTTTTACTTTAGTTTGGATTTAGTTTTGCTGGAATTATTTTTTTTTACTTTGCGTTAAAAAAATAGTTATTTAGTTACATATTTTTTTATATATAGTTATGTACCTATAAGGATTTGTGTAAATAAAGGTAAAGTCAATAGTAATATGTAATCAGGATGATCCAAGAAGTTTATTTCATTGAGACTTTACCTAGAAGACTCTTTAAGTTACCAAGAGTCAAGGCTACTTAATACCAAATTATTTAGTACTATTTTAATTAAAAACCTTTTTCTTTTAATTGTTTCAACAAAGTATTACTCTTAGGGAAACATATAGTATGGGCTTCCATAACTTACATATATAGATTTTTATTAGTCTCCAACGCAAAGCTTTTAGAGCACATTGCTGATGGCGATTCCTTTTTAAACATTTTTTTTTAAATTATTGCCAAAAGAACCTGACTACCAATTAAAAGTTTTTTAATAGTTAAAAAGCATAGGGCTAAAGATCACCTATAAACATTTTTTAAAACTTCCTGTCAGCTTTTTCAAATGACAACTATTAATTTAAATAGTTTTACACGGGATATGTGTGCTCTTATTACTCAAATCTGTGTATATCCAATTTCAAAAAGAAAATGAACCGTGCCTTCAATTTAGCTTAGTAACATTTTTATTCGCTGTAACATTTTTTGTTTCAAAGGATATCAAGGTGAATTAAAAAACAGAATGTATGGTTGATAGCCAAGTTTTTTTCTAAGTGAAAAAAATACCTATACATTTTTGACATATACAACTATCTTTAATTTTTTTAAATGAAACACCTTGTATATTATATATCCACTAAAAAGAACATGTTATTCTGATAGTAAAGGTATATCACACTTTATTTTTAAATCTATCGGTTTTAAAAAATTAGCAAAAATATAGAATTTTAAAATTTCTTATGGTGTGCCTTGACTGACAATTATTGCACACATTGTCATATTGTTAAAAAAAATAGTTGTTTTGTTATTATGATAGGTAATATAATATCTAGTTAAAAAAGTATTTCGTGATATTAAACTTTATCCGGAGCGTCAAACTCCTTCAAAACATATTTTGGAAGGCTGGCAAAGAAATTTTAAGATAATGGTAATGTGTTAAACAACAGAAATATATTTCAGAATTACGGCAATTTAAAAAATAAAATAAAACAAACATATTAGGACACTTTAAAACACATCCCGTTTTCTCTATTACTAGAGTATATTAAGTGACGGGTATTTTTTGCAGTTAAATTTACTCAGTTTTAAAGAAATATAAATATAATGCCTTCAAGTTTTGAAAAATCAAAAAACAAACTAAACAACAATGCCAAAAAAGAATGCAGTTCTGCGTGGAATTTTTAACTAGATATAATAAAAATAATATATTTTTAAAAAATATTTTATGGACCGATTTTCCATTCCACTTGGAACACACAGTTCTGTATTTCAAACGGAAATATATGCTTTACTGCACTCTGTAAAAGAAAATACCAGGAGGGCTTATAAAAGAAGCGGATCTGCATAATAACAGACAGCCAATCGTCCCTGGGGGCACTAGTAAACCCCAAGGTAACGTCCAAGCTGAAATGGGAATGCCAAAAAGAACTGGAGCTAGCGAGACAGGGATCACCTACACCATACTTTGGGCCAGAACCTGCCCTTGGAGTGACCAAAACCACAGCACGAGGGCAAACCAGGGAATGGATCCGAAACAAACACGAAGAATACTGGGGAAACCTCAGTAGAATAAGACATGGAAAAAGCTTCATAAGAGGCCCATCCAAAATAACGAAGGAACAACTACTTAGACAAAGTAGGAAAAGACTTCGCATAACAGTAGGGTTGCTAACAGGGCATGATAACCTAAGAGGACACCTACACAAGATAGGCTCATACAATGGGGACCCAAGTTGCAGAATGTGCGACGAGGGGGAGGAAACAGCCTACCATATCCTGTGCGAATGTAAAGCATTGAATCACAAAAGACAGGCATTATTTGGGCAACCGGAAATGAGTCCACAGGAATATATCAACCAACCAGTCTCGGGGTTATACAGACTTGTAGAAGGAACAAAATTAATGGGAAGATTGATATAAAAGACAATGGGAGATTAGGCACAAAAAGCCCATGAGGCTGCGCTGCCTCTGGTAGTTAATCAAGACGGCTCCCAGGGAAGAACAAGAAGAAGAAGAAGATGGACCGACTAAAGTTCGTTCACTACACGATAGGGTTGAAACTAACAAAATACACGATATTGGTCTAACCTAAACCCCATTTATAGACCAATATCGTGTATTTTGTTTGTTTTAACCCTTTTGTGTAGTGAACGAATTTTCGTCGGTCCAAAAAGTATTTTTTAAAAATATATTATTTTTATTATATTTAGTTAAAAATTCCACATACAACTGCATTCTTCTTTGGCATTGTTGTTCAGTTAGTTTTTGGGTTTTTCAAAACTTGAAGGCATTATATTTATATTCCTTTAAAATTAAGTGAATTGAACTGCGAGAAATACCCGTCACTTGATATAAAGGAAACTGGATGTGCTTTAAAGTTTCCTAATATGTTTGTTTTTTAAATCGACGTAATTCTGAAATACCTTTTTGTTGTTTAACACATTAACATTATCTTGAAATTTCTTTGCCAGCCTTCCAAAAATCTGTTTTAAAGAAGTTTGACGCTCCGGATAAAATTTAATATCACGAAATACCTTTTTAACTTGATATCCATATTAACATGATAGGTATTATAATATCAATTAATGAAACGTCAAATATGACAATGTGTGCAATAATTGTCAGTCAAGGCACACCATAAGAAATTTTAAAATTTTATATTTTTGCTAATTTGTGAAAAACGGATAGATTTAAAAATAAAGTGTGATATACCTTTACTATCAGAATAACATATTCTATTTAGTGGATATATAATATACAAGGTGTCCCATAAAAAAATTTAAAGTTAGTCGTATATGTCAAAAATTTATAGGTATTTTTTCCACTTAGAAAAAAACTTGGCTATCAACAATACATTCTGTTTTTTAATTCACCATGATATCTTTTAAAACAAAAATGTTACAGCAAATGAAAATGTTATTAAGCTAAATTGAACGCACTGTTCATTTTCTGTTTGAAATTGGATATACACAGATTTGAGTAATAAGAGTGTTAAACTAATTAATTTAAACATTGTCATTTGAAAAAAGCTGGCAGAAAGTTTTAAAAAATGTTTATAGGTGATTTTTAGACCTATGCTATTTAACTGTTAAAAAACTTTTAATTGGTAGTTAGTCAGGTTCTTTTGCCAATAATTAAAAAAAATTAAAAAGGGATTGCCATCGGCAATGTGCTCTAAAAGCTTTGCGTTAGAGACTAATAAAAATCTATATATGTTAGTTATGGAAGCCTCACTCTATATGTTTCTACAAGTTATACTTTGTTAAAAAAATGGGAAAACTGAGTTTTTTAAATAAAATATTACTAAATAATTGGCTATTAAGTTGCCTTGAATGCTAGTAACTAAGAGAGTTTCCTGTAGGTAAAGTCTCTATGAACTAAACTTTTGGGATCATCCTGATTACACATATTCCTATTTACTTTACCTTGATTACATGAATCCTATTAGGCACAGAATTATATAAAGAAAATATGTTACTGAATAACTATTTCTTTTAAAACAAAGTAAAAAGAAGATAAAAAATGCCAGCAAAAATAAATCCAAACTAAAGTAAGACGAAAAAAAAACTAAAAATGCCCAAGTTATTGTCTTGCACGTTAAGAATTTTACACAAAACCATTTTTTGATTAAAGACATCAAAAATTATTTAAAATAGGTTTAATATGGGTAGTGGAAATATATTACATCCAAGTCTATAGCCCTAACTTAAAAAATATATATTTGCTACACTACAGAGGTTACTTAACTCAAATAATGTGTCTTCAAATAGTTTTTCAGCTTAAATAAATTTAAAGTAATGTTTTAATATTCATTTCAAAAATTTCTTTGTTACCGAAAGTTAAATTTTAAATACGTTTTCCGTGCTGTCTAGCATAACAACTACTTTCCTTCAAGTAATTTAAAATTTTATACTGCTTATGCGGGGTTATTTAAATTGATTTTATTAACATATGTGCATTTATTTTGGAAGGCTTAATGTACAAATAATTGATTAATTTTGGAAACTGTGTATCTAATAATTTACATATTACAGTAAAATTTAGTCACGAAAACGTTATAATACACGACATTTAGGAACACCTGACGGGATTATAAAGTTCGTAACTTAATAGTGGTTATAAAATCATTTTAAACGAAAAACTATATTATTAAAGTGGCTTCTTTAAAGCTTTCCTTCTTTATTATTTTAGTATTTAGCATGTAAATGTCCAAATCCTAAGACATTTAATTTTTTTTTGATTATTAAGATTTAGTTACCATTATGTATCAAGAGCCAACATTAAAACAAATGTCAGTCTTTTTTAAACCAGGTACCGTGTGGTCTAGTGTTGCCGCGAGACGAGAAAAGCCATCCTCTTGTCTTGTCTCGTGGACTCGAGAGAAACTGGCTCTCTTGCCTTGGCGGGAATGTCCTCCTTTCATCTTGTCTTGTGCACCTTGGAGAAATAGGCTCTCGCCTCCGCACGAATCTCCTCCTTTTGTCTGGTCTCGTGCACTCGAGAGAAATTGGCTCTCTCGCCTCGATGCAAATGCTCTTCTATTATCTCGCCCTGTGAACTTGAGAGAAACTGGCTTTCTCGCCAAGTCAGAAATATCCTTTTCTGTCTCTTTTCATAAACTTGAGAGAAACGGAACTTTTGACTTAACGGGAACGCCCTTATTTTGTCTCGTCTCGTGTACTTAAAAGAAGTTGGCTCTCTCGCCTCGGCACAAATGCCCTCGTCTCGTCTCGTGAATTTGACAGAAACTGGTTTTCTCACCTCGGTGGAAATACCCTCCTTTTGTCTTGTCTCGCACACTCGAGAGGAATTGGCCCTCTCGTCTTGGCGGACATACCCTTCTTTTATCTCGCTCATGCACTCGAGAAAAATTGGTTTTCTCGACTTGGCGAATGTATCTCTCTTGTCTCGTGTCGTGCATTTAAGAAAACCTAGCTCTCTTGTCTTGACGTAAATACCTTTCTTTCATCGAGAGAACACTCTTTCTCTCGTCCTCTCGTTTCTCTCGTATATGTATATAAATAACCTAGGTAGTTCTCGAAACTAAAATTTAATAACTTTTAATATTTTATATATTAGAGGAAATTACATAATGGTGTGCAAATTTAAAAAGCGCAGACTCCAAACAAGCAACTTTGCATTGGTCGCTTTTTCCCCAAGGGTAAATTTTACCCTTTCTCGTAAATGAAAAATTTAACATTTAAATAAATTGATAGAAAAACAAATTTTGAGGTTGATACTTTTTGAGTTATTTGCAATTAAAAATGCCGAACTTTATGAAAGAAGTGCATGTTTTTTAACGGTTATTCATGAATAACTCAAAAACCTTACATAAAAGCAAAAAAGTGTTCTGTAACAAAATAAAGTATGTTAAAAAACAAAGAAAACTGTTTTTTTATATCTTTGTAGCTGCATTAATAACAGAGTTATGGCCCGGTTAGAGTTACTTTTTGTTTGCAGAAAACTGAAGTCATACCGTTCGACGTTAAATAACAGGAAGATGGAAAATTTTCCGAGTTAATTCGACCAGATGTACCTCGCCAGTTCTTAGAATTACCTTTAAAATTTGCTTTGGTAAAAGTCTCTAGCATAAAAACTTGAAGAGCTATTGGAAAAATAGAATGTGTGTACACGAAGAACAAAGAATATCTTCTGTGGCTTTTCACAGAAATTGAAATTGTACGTAATCCTTCTACAGTTTACTTTCTATAAATGCGAATATAGGGATTCAAAAAGTTTTTAAACCATTAATTTTTTTTTATTTTATCGCAAAGTATTCTAAAAGCTTAAAACGTTAGAATAAAACAGTATAATTTAAACATTGAAAAGATTTTAAATTAGTACACTTGGTACACTACAACGCCCAAACTAGTAGATAAATATTTATTTACCAATTCTTTAAAAAGAGTAGTTTTAAGGGTTAAAACGTTCCTATAAATTATATAGATTTAAAATTAATGCATGTTTAACTAAAAAATACATTAAAATGTTAAGAACTGTCTGTTTTTTCTAATTCCGTCATAAAGGGTTGATCTAAGGGTTGAAATATTACAGCCAATTATAATTTGTATTATTAACATTTTTTAAATTTTTAATTAGAAAGAAGAATCAGATTAAAAAAAAATTGTTTTTTCAGTTGCTATATAAGGGGTAGTTTCTAATGGTTGCAATGTTGTAACACATTACGGAATCTGTAAAAATCATATTATGTAAAATATCCATTTTACCTATTTAAAAATAATTTGTATCTACGAAAAGCTTACATCGGCAATTCTCTTATTTTTGTCCTACTGTGGTGGCTTTCACCCCTTAATAATAAAAAGCCACCATATGGCGAATATACTTTTACAGATATATTCGTTGGAATGTGGTTTTTCGGTTTCAGAGCAGTGGGAAAAACCGCGGTCCATCCCCCGACTTATTCCTCTTATTGGGGCAGCCAGGAGGGTTGCTCTTCCTTGGTCTCTTTTTCCCACCGACCTTGGGGGGGGTGGGAACCCGGGGTCGCCAAATGAACGGGCGGTAAGTGTCCCGGCGGATGTTCTGCCGGGCTGTCAGGCGTTGCAGGCCGAATACATGAGGGCTTTACCAATGCAGAAGGGCCAGGAGACTCGATGGTGTTAGCAGTCCCTTTTGCTACCTGACGGGTTTTCTGGCGAGAACGAGGTACTGCGCCTACACTGTCTGCTTCCTTCTATACCTGACCTGACCGATGGTCAGCCCAGTAGCGTTTGACGTCTTCTTAATAAACTGTCCGTTCAAGGACAGGGCCTTAATCCCAGGCGAAGTACAAAAAATTTTGGCTTCCGGTATGGGTTTGAAAGCCTCGATGTCTCGCATGTATTTCGCCTTTTAAGCAGAGCGCTCGTGTGCTCTGACAGATTTGAGGCTGCCTAGCTGAATAGGACAGTATTTACACTTATTACGGTCACCACATCTGCGCACCAGCTCGTGAACTTTCAGAGTGGCTGCTGTCGCAAATACTTAATCGCACTTGGCACACGTGTGTGCCTTGGTAGTAGACAAACCAGAGGATAAGCTCACTCACTAGTTGGTGTTTGTGTCGTAGCCCTTTTGTTAACCCCCATAACTACCATGGCCCCCCGAGGTATTTGGGGTGGACCTTGAACTCCTAAAATAGGCGCAAATCTCAAAGTGTCTTTGTTTCTGGGGCCAGACTCTCACTTCGGGTTTTTCCGGAAATTTTATTTTTCTATCTTAAAAACTGAAAAAAAGGGAATGAGCCACCCTCTTGGATCACCCGGTATACATAGATATATAACTGTGGCCTCTTTTGTTTTATCCTTTGTTTGCTACAGTTTAAACATTTCTTACTAAAAACTGAAGTACATTTTACCCCACAAAAAATATTTTTGTTGGGAATAAGGCTTTCTTAAAAGTGATAAATTATATACTGTCCAGCCTTTTATTATTACGCAAATTTGAATGCCGCCACACGCAAAACTATTTATTATTGTGTATATTATGTCACTTACAGAAAGTTTTGAATTATGACCAATAAATCATAAATTTAAACAATTCCTTATTTTAGATAAAGGGACTAGGTTTTTTACTATTATAAAAGTAAAAATAAATTCCGAATTAAGTTTAATGGCTTTATAAAATAAAATTTAAAAAAATTATCAAAGTGACTTTGAAAAAAAAATTACATTGACTTTAAAACCTCAAAAAATACATTTCAATGAAAAACACTCATTATATAAAAATACATATCTTTCTATTTATGTTTTCGTTATCTAAAAAGTAAAATTGGAGTAAAATAATAATATATAAAATACTAGTAAATAATGTCTGTTAAAATGAAAAACAAAATGGGTAAAAAACATTCGTAAAAAAATTAACATATAAAGTTGATCCTAACATAAAATTAAAGAATATGATAACAATGCAGGCATTTATTAAAAAATCAATTTGGTCACTGATTTTAAAGCCAAAGAAGGAAAAGTAGGGAATGGGTTGACCGATTTTCGCAACTGAGATTTTTTTTAACACCTATTTTAAATACATAATTTAAAAGAACTAATTGTAGAAAAATAATAATGTGTTCGTACCTTAGCAAATAAAATAAAGAAAAATTCTAAAATAAAATAAGAAGTGAATTAAAATATGCAGTACCTACTAATCGTGTAGTAGAAACATACCGGGTGGTGCATCGTCGGGCGGATTATAGAAAATCCCATGTAATTTTTTTGGGTCTGCGAAAAATTTTCGAACTTTTTTTCAAAACACAAATTTTTTGGATATCTTTTTCGAAAAAGCAAATTTTCAAAAGTACATTTTGTCGAAAATCCAAATTTTTGAAGGTACATTTTTTCGAAAATCGAAATTTTCGAAATTACTTTTTTTGAAAAGCCAAATTTTCGAAATTACTTTTTTCGAAAAGGCAAGATTTCGAAAATGATTTTTTTTCGAAACACTAAATTTTCGAAAAGTTATTTTTGTAACTTTAAAAATTTAAAAAACTGAATTTTTCAATGTTTAGGTTATCAAAATTGAAATTTTTTGAAAAATTATGTTATGGAAATTCTTTTATAAAATTAATTTTTGTAACTTAACAGGTTAAGCTAAGTAGTTTTATGCTTTTTTTTAATTTTAAAAATGTCTTTCATTAAAATACAAAGTTTTAACTTAAGGTTTTTTTTGTTACAAAGTACGAAATCTAAGCTTAATACAAAGGTTATTGTTATTTACAATATTGAAGCAATGGACCTTAAGTAAAGTATAAAATCGTCATCATGTATATCTGAATTAAACCTAGAAAGTATGTTTTGCAGTTTTGAGGTTAAGGAGTTGCAATTTTTCTTTTTCATTGTTCCCGTCAGTTCTTTTAAGATTTTAAATTAATTTATTGCCTGTCCCCTTTCAAAGCACTAAAATTGCCAAATGTTTGGTTTTTTTGCATTCGCTTGTACTTTAAAACCACGATGCCAAGCTTCTAAGGCATTGTTGGTTATTGGAACTCCATTCTTTAAATTTTTGTAGCAGTTCCATAATTCCACTTCAAAGAAACAAGCTTTTTTAGTTTTCTTCTCCGTTTTACCTACCCAAGTTTTTTCAAAATACTCCAAAAATGGTGTCAATATTTCTGGTAAGAGTTTTCTTTCGATTATCAAATTAATGCCTATTTTCAACATGTTCAGGTGGCAGAAACGCTAAAGCTTCTAGAAGTTTTACGCTGTACGCAATTAAAATATTCTTATCATATTCACTTTTGAGGCCCAAATACTGAATTTTGCGGTATTGACACCTGGTACAATGAAACAAACATCCAAAATGTTGCACATAAAAAATTCTTCTTACAACGTTTATAAAACTTTTTTTAAAATCTGAAATCACTACCTCCAATTGTTTTCTGGGATAAATTCATTAATTGTGTTAAACATTTTTTGTAAGATTTCTTTGTTTTATCAGGCAGTAATATGTAAAGAAGGGGTACAAATATAGACCCAATCCTACTAAGAATTGTATACATTTGGTAAAACAGTTTTGGATCAGTACTAAATATACCATCCATATACCATTTTTTTTTAACTTTAAAAAATGGAGATTTGAAGAAGTTCCAAAAATATTTTTTTTATCCAATTTAGAATCGTACATAAGAAACGACTGACCTTTTTCAGTGGTTTTATACTCCTCTGGAATACATAATTCTTCCAGTTTAATTGGCACAGACGGAACGTTGTTTTCTTTTTTTCTAGTGTACAAAATAGTTCTTTTTAAACAAGACAAAGAAGGCAATCTAGCTGTGGTTATTTCGGAATTGTTTTCGACTTCTTATGAAATAATTTGATGGGAAGCTTCGTGAGAAAACTTTGCTTTTTTTCAAATTTTCTTTTACAGCTTTAACTTCTTGTTTTTCAGGTCTTCCTGTATGATTATGGTCGTTCTTCTTAACAAATCCATTGTTCCAACCCTTGTTGAAATCCTCGCATTTATAATATTTACTCTCTTTGTTATTCTTGTCGAATAGATAAAAATAACTATCTAAATATAGCTTTTTATTTATAAATGACTTTTTTGAAATTAAGATGACAAATGATACTAATTTTTAACTTAAACACCTTTTGTCAAATGAGTAGCGAAAAGAACAATAAAGGTATTTTGTTTTATCACCTGCGTTTAAATAACCTTTTTAAATATACCGCAAAAATAATTGTTATCCACATGAACACGCGTAACTTATTGTGTAGTAGACCTAGTTCGGCAATATCGTAAAAATAATATTTATAAATAAGTTATATAATTTCCGAAAATGTATAAATTGGATTTTTTTTAAAAATACATTTTCGAAATTTGGGCTTTTTAAAATATTGTTTTTTCAAAAAAATCGTATTTTCGAAAAATTAGTTTTTCGAAAATTTACTTTTTCGAACAATTCGATTTTCGAAAATATGTTTTTCGAAAAATTTTCGTAGACCCAATTTTTAATGGGGTCAATTAGTGGCTTCCCTAATTATTTTGGAGAAAAATTCAATTAAAGTTTATTGAACACCATGCTCAATCTACGTCCATGGTAAAACTTTAAGATTTTTGGTTACACCGTTTGCGAGTTAGATGCTAATTTATTTTTAAAAATTGTTTCTTCATTATTGTCTTATATATATAAACAAAAATTAAAATACCGGTTAGTTGTCACTTAACATTGTCATTTTTAAGTTTAGTGCTTTATCATTATCCAGAAATCACAACTGGTATTTTTATTATTGTTCATAAATATGAGGCGATAATAACAATTTTTAAAAATATATTAGCATCTTACTCGCAAACGGTGTAACCGAAAAATCTAAAGTGTTTACCGTGTACGTAGATTTGCATGCTCTCCAATAAACTTATATAGAATTTTTCTCCAAAATAATTATTATATCCCTCCCGACGATGCACCACCCGGTATAACTGACAAGTTCTTTTATGTGTTATAAATAGAGGGTAATTCCTAAGTTGAGACTTTTTTTAACTGTGTATAGAACTCGTTAAAATAAACAACTTTTCTAAATATATTTTTTTTAAACCCCAAAAATAACAAAGCTACAATTTTTTTATTTGAATGTATGTCTAGTGCGGGCCTGGGTATAAAAAGATAGTTTATTTCTTATTAACGCTTCTTTTTTGTCTTGTTAATCACGTAGTATGAGTCAGTCGCATCGCTTTAACCGGACGAGGCGAGGAATAATTTTAAGTTTAAATCATTGTTAGATCGAGAAAATGGCACAATCAAAAAACAATGAATACGTGGATATATTCCTTATTTATCTAGAGTGTCGTTAATCTGCAAACGTTGCATATTTGTTGTATTTTTCGGGATCAATTATATATCCACTTGAGATTGCCTCTAGAATGACCTTTAATCTATATATTAGGTCGTAACTAACGCCTGTTATTTCCGCAGCTAGCTTAGGATCTTCGAAAAATCTCCTACTCGTGTTGCCGTCATTTGTATTCCCAAAGTTTGCCTTTGGCACATCCACCAATAATCCAGTTTTTTCACGAAATCTGGCCTGGATTTCCAGTTTCCTCTCTTTTTCCATATTTTTTTCCATTTCAGTTTTTCTCTCTCTGTACTTTTTAACCGGCAATTTATAAGCTAAATGGAGAATACTCTCGAAAAAACGAATTCTGGCATGTAAAACTGAAAGGCCAAATTCTATTGCTTCAGACGAGGTTTCTTTTTGAATATCCAGTTGGTTGAAATCTTTTGAAGTTGCACCACATATGTAACATTTGTTGGTTGACTTTGTGTCAGTGGCAGCATTACATACTTTGCCATCTACCATTGTCATTTTAAAGACATGCTTAACTAAAAACTTCTTCCCATTTAGCTCAACCACTGTTGCATTAAGCGACTGCACGGAATTTTTCACATAGTCAATTTCTTCTTTAGTAACATCAATACTTTCTTTAACGAAACGGAATCTTATGGGTCGGCAATACCGCGGAGACGATGGCGTTGGATTTTCCCATAGTAACTTTTCACCTCCACCGCAAACTAGTCTTAAAGGTACAAAACAGCTTTGAAAAATGTTGGCGTCTGAGTCGGCATCATTTTCAAATTTCTGCTTAAATTGAGACTGTTGTGACCCATCACAACCCCATTTGCAAATAATTTTTAAGCTGTTCCTCTCTTCCTCTTTCAAGGTCATTAGGATCTCTTCCAGATAAATAGATAAACGTCTTACGGTGAGATCAACTAAAGATTGTAAATTGCTTTCCGCATAGGTACTTGTTACTTTTGATTCCTCTATGGGTGGGTAACATTCTTTTTTTGCTTTTTGTAAAAGGCTATAACAGGGAAAAAACTTTTTATTGGTATTTCTAATAACCTCGTATTGTCGACGAGTTAAGTCTGCTTCCACGAACATTGACAACGCCTCTGTTGGAGTAAGTGAGCGAGTTTCTTCTGTTTTTGATTTAGAAAATGCCCTCTTATATTTTGCAGCACGTTTTGGGGTGGTACAAGTGATTTCTTTCAGTATATCGGATGCATCTCGTTCTCCAGTTTTTCGCAACTCAATCTGAGCAGCATGAACGATAACTTCCCTTCCCAAAGTAGACCGAATCTCCTCGGTTTTTCTTCGCTTGGTTCTTTCACTTGATTCTTCAAATGACTTAAGTGGCCGACCTGACCGTGCACCAACATTTTTTGTAACCATGGGCATTTCAAAGGTTCCTTCCAACCACGATTGATTATATTTAAGAAATACGTCTTTCTTATTATGGGCTTTTGACCACCTCTGTTTAATTTGGGATTTAAAATACGAAAAACTATGTTTTAAGTTATTGATTTGATCTTCCGTGTAACCTTTGCACGATAAAAGTTGTTCTTTCAATGCATTTAATTTTTCTTCTAAATTAGGAAAATCCAGATTTTGCATGCGTTCAAACAAGTATTTTCGGGTTACAACTCTCGCTCCTGAGGATCCTTGAGGACCTAAAACAAACGTACATTCTTGGAAAATGAATAACAGTTTAGTCACAATATTTTTAACAGCTCTCAAAAAAGAAGGTTTCTGATTTGGTGTGTATGTCTCATATTTTTTGTGATCAGCCTAACTAATTTAAATAAAATTTATTTTTCTGCTTGGTAACTTTTTTAAGATGGTTTTGAGCATACAAGAAATCATACCCCACAAAGTGCAACTCCATACAAATGAAATAAATAATTAAAATATACTTATACGACAAATCTACTTAAAAAAAAATATTCCAAGTTAGTAAAGAAGTATCCTAAATGGTACTTATCCGCGCTTTTCCGCGGCTAATAATTTGATTAGTCAATGCTTAAGACTTCATATATTCACCTCTATTAAAGAGTAAAGCTTGATCTAACTTGGAAGTTTAACAAATACCTTAATAAACAAAAATAATCGATAAAAAAATATATGTTACAATTACAACTCCGAAACCAAACCTTCGAATTATAAAAATAACCAAAATTGTATAAAATTTATTTAATATTTACCTGCTTTGCAAATATCCATCGTTTCCACTTTTAAAACGAAAGAAGAGTTAATAATATTTAATGTTAAAGTTTACAAATTCACACTAACACCAAAAACAAACACATACACGAACCAAGATGATCGCAATCTAACTGACTCTGAACAAGTTTAGACAAGTGGAAGGGGTCGGGTATTATTCTCGGACTAGTCTTGTATCCAAACTATCTGCTTTTCTTTAATTGTGGTGAATTTTGAAAAATTGACTTTTGGCCGCGTAAATCATTTAAAAACCCTACATAACTTGTAAACTATTAAAGGCAAAAAAAGTGTGTTTTTGACGTACCGGGATTAATGTTATAGATAAAATTCAAAAAGCAGGTACTTAGTTTAGATATTTAAAAAGTTGTTACTTTTAATATAACTGTAAGAAAGTTTCTTAGAAAAATGGAGTGTAAATGACGTTTTGATCAGACCGGTTTTAATGGGTGTTTTTTTTTAATTTCTTTTTGTCATAATAAAATTGTTGTTAAATTTGCCGAAAAGATTTCTATCTACACTTTTAATTTGCACTAAAGATTTTTTTAATTATACTTAGATTATACTTGTATCCTTATTATGTTTTAATCACTTTTATGTTATCTTTTAACGTGTTTTTGGCATTGAAAAATGAATCATAAGATAACTTGAACAGAAATATATTTTGCAAGCTGTCTGTATACAGCTTTGGGTTTTATTTCTTTTTTTATGCATTCCTATGTCTTATATCATTACTTTTGTCTAAATATTGAAGTTCTTTAGAGATGTCAAGAAGACTTGCAATAAAATGTTATATAATTTCCAGAGCACTCATATAGGTATATGTGGGCTATTATAGTTAAAGTATATGCAAATAATATTTTAAATGCAGTGTAGGTCCCTCTATCGTTTAAACATTTTAGTCTTAAGTAAAGTCCTAAAAAATAATTATTTTAAATTGCGTTACGTCATGAATTGTTGCTCGTTCGATTCGATGATTCATGTGGCTTTCATTTAAACTGGTTTCGAGTGTGGTCAAAGCCCCTGAGGCACGACACACCCCCAAAACCTTTGATGTCTAAATTTTACACTCCCTTGGGCTCTCGGCTGAATAACACCCCGTAACCAAGTGTTGATTTGACTCAGAGAGAACTTGTTGGATTCGGGAAAATGTACCCTTCAACTTGATACTGACCAGAAGGGTGGTCGACACCCCCTTTTGCTCTGATGCCTTATATTCGTAGTGGGTTCAGACATGTCTAGGTATTTGGTATTAATTTTTTTTTAGTGCAGCCTTGTCCTTTCGCTTGTAAAATACTGCCTGTTCCCGTTGCTGTCGCGAGGGGGCAGTAAGACAAAACCCCGAACCAGTGGCCGCCTCCTGTCGCATAAATTATTAGTACTATTTTTACTCATTAAACAAAACATAACAAAAGTTAAACAAAATTTTTATAACTAATTAAATTATAAATAATTTGGCAGTTTAAAATTAATATCAATTAAAAAAAAACAAAATCAATATTCGTATTGAATCTTTAGGTTAGTTTAATTAATATTCGGGCGTGCGTACATCGCGGTTAAATTTGGATAAAGAAACCCGAAAAGAAATATTAACTTGAAAGTTAATTAAGTGCCACAGCACAAATGGAGACAAATTTTCTTGTTGAAATTAGGCACTTAAGACGAGTTAAATTCTAGGCCCGGCTTAAGCTGCTCTGTACTAGATTTTTTTAAAACAATTTAAGTCTACGACTTCAATTGTAAACGAAAGAAAGAAAATAAAATTTAAAAAAGAATTAGCAATTATTTAAATTTAATGAATGGAAACCAAAATATTTACATGAAATAAAAAAAGGTTAAAGTCTGAAAATCGGAAAATAAATAATAGTTTTAATATAAAATCGCCTGGAGCTTTGATCCGCTTAGGAGGGAGATAATCATACGAGCCAAGCGGCCGAAGTGTTCACAGCGCCGACCTGGCAAGCACTGTCGAATCCCGTGTCATATGCAGTAATGATAATTTTTTTAAAAATCATCTAATATAAACATATTTAGACAAGAAGTCAGAATCATGCTAAAGTAATGTTTATTTGAATATTTAGTAGAAAAGCTTGTTTTATGGAAAATATCCTGATCCGTAATTAAAATAATTTACTTAAAGGTAAAATTTATACATTTTAACCTCACATTCTAAAAAACTTCTTTTACTGTGACATTTATAAATGTTTTTTATTTCTAGCTACCTATGTCTTAAAAAGCTTTAGGAAATTTTTTAATTTATTTTGAATTAATTTGAGCATTGAACTAACCCAATTTGCCCTTACTTAGATTTATAGTTTTCCAGATAATCATGTATACCTTCAAATTTTTAATGTTGTATTTGTACCTAACACAAATGCTTTTATAAAAGACTATATTTTTTTAAAACGATATTTTTTTTTCTTTTAAGCATTATTCAATAGTGATTATTAAAATTGACTTGATAACAATAACGAATGCCTAACAACGGTGGTAGTTTTTAGCAAAAGTGCAATCATTTTAGTAATTTTACGTCTAATTGAAGTTGGTTTTGTTGGAGATGTGAAAAGAAAAGAAACTGTAATAAAAATTTGATTTTAAAAAAATGTGTAAAAAATATAAGCCTATTAAAAACAAAATATACCTATGTCAAATGTTTGATATCTGTCAAAGCGGCATAATTTAATATTTGCTACCAATATGTAATTAAATTCAGTAGACCTTAGAAAATAAAATACTACGGTGAAACAAAAGATAAAACAAGATTTTTTATATATATATATATATATATATATATATATATATATATATATATATATATATATATATATATATATATATATATATATATATATATATATATATATATTTTTGTTATATAAAATAAAATATGAATCACACTACTTTTCAATGTTACCACCCTTAAGATCTATAAACTTTTACTCGTTTAAAAAGTTTTCTAATGCCCGAACTGTAAAAAGAAAACGGATGGATAGCTCTCTCCTCTCTCCCCACCAAGTGAATTTTTTAAGGGTTTAAACATGTTCACATAGTCACATGCTGACAAGTCTGGACTGTTTGTAGAGAGGGTGCTTGAGGTTCTCAGGATCCCCAAAGCAGCCGTTAATCTTTGTAAGGGCTGACTTGGGCCCTTCTCTGATGGAGTTGCCACGCCTTTTTCTTCGATATGTTACGCTAACTTAATCGAGAAGGTCACAGTATGCCGCATTTATTGTTTCTTGTTCATGTAAAAAAATAACGACTAAAACTCTTTTCCAATCCAAGAAATATTCTATTGGGTCGTTGTCGTGCGAGTTCGCTGTGCATGAGGTTTATTTTTCACATGATTTTGGCCTTGTTTGAACGTACTGCTTTAAACTTTTACTTAAAACCATAAATAGTGTTTTGCTCTAACTGACTGACTAATCTCTGATAAATTTTCGATGGTTTTATATTTTCATTAGTTAAAAACTTAAATACAACAAGTTGCGCAATAGCAGAATGTACTTTTCTCTTGCTCATTTTGAGGGCTATAGACTGAACCCAACAAAAAGCGGCACCTGGCTGACAAGACAAGTGCCGCTTATCTTTCCCGCCAGTAATACGTAAAGGCTCCTGTATACTTGGTCCACCCACGTAGCTAATTTTATTCCCTGTATACCTAAAAAATTATGTTAACTCATGACGTCCATAATTTTATATATAACAATTAGAAATTGCAAACCGGGCCAGGCTGGACGGCTCCGGCCGCCCTTTAGGCCCACGGGCCCCATTTTCCCGGGGCCCCGGTCAAATATCAATACAATTTAATTTTTTTAACATCTTTTAAGACTGAAAAATTATTGTTTTAATGAAATTAGAAACACTTTCTGTTTTTATTATACTATAAAGCATACGTAACGTAATCATTTCCATTCACGTTATGCAATTAGAAATTGCAAACCGGGCCAGGCTGGGCCGGCTCCGCCCGGGTCCGGTGCCCTTTTAGGCACCCACCGGGCCCGGCCATTCTTACCGGGCCCGGTCAAACTATCAATACAATTTAATTTTTAAGATCATCTTTTAAGACTGAAAAATTATTGTTTTACCTTATGCAAGTTAGAATACACTTTCTGTTTTGTTATATTATACTCATAAAGCCTACGTAACGTAACCAATTTTCCAATTTCACGTCATATTTTGTTAGTTAAGACTATAAAAGTTTGGTTGTTTACAGTTCTAGTACAGCCTAGCCTATAAGATTTCGCTATTTGCTCAATTTGTCATAGTAACACTTACCAGTCTTAATAGCCAAAGTTTAAGAGAAAACGTAATACTTTACTTTAAGCATATAAGAATTTGTTTTGTTTATACCAAAGCTACCAAAGCTTATCCATTTATCTAATCTAAGTTGTTATGACACGTTTAGTACTTTAAGCTGCGTTATTAGTTTTTTATTTTAATACTATGTTTTCAAATAGACACTATAAGGAGTAAAGAGAAAGACCTGCTTGTTTAAACTTATAAAAATAAATAAATACTTATACTAATGTTACTTTTCTGTTCATAAGTAAAAGTAATCAATTCTGTATTAAGTGCGATTTTAAGACTTGAGTGAGACTGATTATTGTGATAATTGTTCATAAGCCAGTTTGAAATAAATATTAACCCTAAATCATTATCTTTTTCCATTCATATATAGAAAATTTTTATAAAATTCCTTAAAGGTTTCATCGCTAACACACAACCCGGCCGGGTTGGCGACGAATGCAACCGGGCCCGGTCGGGTTGAGAAACATACCGGGTTGCAATCTCTAATAACAATAAATTGGTGGCATTTCTCGTACTAAAAAACAAGAGGGAAATAGCCATCTTGTGTAGGGTTTTCCTTAAAATCCTAAAGGATACTTAAGAAGAGATACGACATTAAATAAATATTTTTATACTGGGGCACCTTATTCACTGGTAAATTTTTGAATGTGTGTCATTTTCTTTAATTTGTTTCAATAAAAAATATTATGCATTTATTTTGACATGAATAGAATTAATTTATTTTTTATAAGAAATTTTAAATTTAAGTAGGAATATAGAAGAAGATTACAATAAATGCCAAAAAAATATATAATGACAAATTCTAGCGTTTATTTTTACTTTTAATACGTATTGCTACAAGTAAAACATAGAATTGAATTATTTTTGTCGTTACTAAAACTAAAGAAAAAACATTTTATTTGATAAAACATATAGAAAAAAATCATACCAATTACAAAGGTGTACCATAACAAAATATATTTTATCTCTTTTGTTTTATTTTAAAAATACAGCAGATAGCTATTAAAGATTTCTTTCTAAGTACTAGAAAAGCCACAAAAAATTTTTCAATTTCTTGGGTCAGTTAGGCAAATCCAAGCCAAACCACATGCTCCATAATTTTTTATGTATACAAAATTAAAAATAATTTTTTTAAAATAAATATTTTTTGGCCGATATTTAACAACGATGTACATTTACCGTTCTGTATCGATACTATCTTAGTCTCTTTCAAGTATCTAATGTTAACTGTTTCAAATAGAGAAGCGTCAATCGTGAATGATTCGATCACAGTAACCGAATCGTTTATTAATATTGAACGATCGAATCCCGTACGCTCGCAGTGATCTAATCACAACCCGACTGAAAGACGCAAAGTAACGTAAGAATGAAGTTGTCTGGCTGGCGACTGGCTTGGCTTCGCCTTCTCCGCTTGCAATCATTCATTCGATGACTAGTGTTGTTACCTATTGTGAAAGTGAGAAACTTGTCGATTGCCCGACTCTGTCCAATCCATCTAATTCCATCGGTCGATAAGAAATCTGCAATGTGCGCTTGGTCTTATCGGTCGCTATTGGTACGCTTATAAAAATGATTGATTGAATGAACGATTGAAAAGGTTGGATCATTTGAGAAATCAGTCGTGATTGATTCGATCGCCAGTAAATGATCGAGTTACCCATCTCTAATTTCTATATACTCGTACCTACTAAAGCCGTGCCGCTTAGCAGTGTAAACAAGCGTGCGAAAGAGAAAGAAATATTGCAATATAACCTTACTTTCTCGTTTCAACGTGTTGATTGGTCGATGAAAGAAGTATATATCCCGCTTTGCGTGCTAATTGTTTGGCCTCCCCATCGAACAATTAGCACGTTGGCGGGAGAAAGAAGATGTTTTCTCTGCGATTCTTTTTTTTCTCTCGCACCTTTGTTCGCACTGCCAAGAGGCAAGGCTGCATCCAGAAGGTATATGTTCGAAGTTAAACTTCTTTCATAAATACACAATTTTTCTCTTTCGTTATATTTAAAAATGGGATGTCGTAATATAAGAAACGCAAAAACATTTTAAACCTGTGTTATTATAAGATTACTATTAAATACTATTAAATAAAAATCCATTTTGGATACTAATTCATTGTCAAATGAGGCAACAACTGGTTAAATTTGTTGGCTATCGTCATGCCCGTATTTTAAATTTCTAATTTATGACACAAAATATATAAACCGCTACCACCAACTATATAGGTCTTTACCCTAGATGTTCATAAATGTAGGAAAGAGAATTACTTTAGATTTATGGCTTAGGTATTTACCGGCTCGATCTCTTTAGAGGAGCGGAAATTACAAACTATACTCTACATAACAAGGATTTATTTACAGATGAAACTAAAGCCTTTATTTTGGTATCCAAAATTTTTTAAATTATATTACATTTATGGTATGATTTAAGATTGCAACTTAAAAAAGCCAAAAGTTCTAGCTCTTCCTGTTACCTTAAATAAACTTATTGGTTCTTTAAGTTTGCCTACTAAGTTCTCTGCTACTTAAATTACCTTATTTATTAAAACACATTTTGCTTTCATGTATCTAACATGATCTTAATTTCAAAAATAAAGTAAACACTGATTTTATTAGCACTAAGTTGTCACATACCAACTTTACTGGCCAAGAGATAATTAAGGTAAGCTGCCTCTTAGCACCTTTAGCTGGTAAATTACAGCTGAAAAAACAGGACAGTATAAATAATATAGGATTTCCGGACATATTTGCCGCGGTCTGTTGGTATTTCTACCTGATGTTGCGTCTACCATTGCGGCAGACATTATTAGAGTAAAAACACACGGAGCGGTTTCTGCCGAGTCGGTCACCGCTTCGCCGTAGAAGCAGTTAACACACGCTGCGTCGCCGCAAACTGCTGTGCGCTAAAAAAGTTGAAAACCAAATTAGTCATAATCGTGCTGTTGCCTAGTTGTGTTAGAAACAATATGGAATCTTCTGATAGTGATGACGATTTGTTTTTCCTAATATCTGCTAGCTTGCTGTATAAAAGAATTAAGAAAAAAAAAAAAGAAAAGCAATATTTTTTGATGGTGCTTTTTGCAATGTGTGATAGCAATTATTTATTTACATTTAACGATATTGGCTCATATGGAAAATCTAGCGACTCTGGCATTTTTAAAAATTCGATACTCTATAAAAGAATGGCAAATGGCACACTTAATATTCCCAAAGCAACGCCCATTGAAGATGATATGACAGAATATCCATTTGTAATAGTAGGAGATAAAGCTTTTCCCCTATCGGAAAATTTACTAAGACCTTATGGCGGATTAAATTTATCTTTAGAAAAAAAAAATAATTACAGATTATCAAGGGCTCGTAGATACATTGAATGTACATTTGGAATAATGGCAAATAAAGGGAGAATTTTTCACAGGCCTCTTAACATAAAAGTTGATTTTGCCCAAGACATAATAAAAGCGTGCTGCATACTCCATAACTTGGTCAGATTAAGAGATGGACACTGTGATGACACCATAAGCCCAGCAATCGGTATGAACAATTTAGGCACTGACTCATTAAGCAGAGGAAATCCAAGAGCCCTTGACTGTAGAGAAAAATTTGCCAACTATTTTGTTAATATTAATCCGCTAGAATGGCAAAACGAACAAATATAACGTTTATCAAATTATATAATATGATGACGTTATGATATTTTATTAATGAAAAATGTATTAAAGTATATAATTACCCATTTCTTGTTTCTCCTTTAGTGTAGCATCCTCGATAACAAATGCGTCGGTTATTTTTTCCCAAGAACGTTTTTTTTATTAATTTATTGGAATATTCTTCTGAACGCATATCCCAAATAGCAGGTCTTACATGAATCATGTTAATTACTTTCTCTGCATTCAAATTTGCCATGATAAAAATTTGTAAACTGACAACACTGTTTTAATGGTGAGTCCGAGTTCAAAGTATTCTTGACGACGGCTCATGGTTAACTGTGACGGCGACTGCAAAGCTTCTGGTTTTGTTGAGTTTTTAGTGGGCAGGGCTTCTTGTTCCGTTCCTGCCAATGGGGAACGAATTGGATTTTCTGCCTTTATTTTTAGTGTTTTTGTATTTTTCAGTGCTGGTATTAAAATTTTACTAAGATTAAGGCACTTTTCTTTTATATTAAAGTTATTCTTATGTTTTTAATCTCTGTTGTCTCTTTGTATATGTTTGGATAATAACTGACTGTTCTATCTAGGACTTCTGCGTTATCAAAAAAATACTTTTTTTATGTTGTTGGCCGTGAAAGCTTACACACTTTGAGGACAGTATAGTTTGGAATTATCAACCATGTTAAAACTGGGCCAATTAAAGCAATGGCAGAATAAATCTAAGATAAAAAAACTAAGGACAAAAATAAATAAGGCAATATAAAAAATAAAAACTGTCCACGTAAAAAAACCTCAAATAAAACTTAATATTAACATATAGGTACTTCAGATGGCACCTATAAAATTTCTTAAAATTAAATTATTTAAGAAAGCAAACTTTTGTTAAAAAAAAAACGTTTACTTAAATTTAAGTTTAGTTTATTAGCAACCAAATCCACATTTTTTTTTGCCATTGTTAATTTTTAATTATGTGCAGCTTTACTGATCAACATTTGACTTATAATTATTTTAAAAACAGTGATAATCACATGACATTTCACGTGTTCGTTAAGATTGCCATGTATAGGAATTTATATATATATATATATATATATATATATATATATATATATATATATATATATATATATATATATATATATATATATATATATATATATATATATATATATATATATATATATATATATATATATATATATATATATATATATATATATAAAATATATATAATATATATATATATATATATATATATATATATATATATATATATATATATATATATATATATATATATATATATATATATATATATATATATATATATATATATATATATATATATATATATATATATATATATATATATACAGGGTTCCCAGAATATGTGGGCAATCTCTCGGAATCTAATAGAAAAAACCGAAAATATTATAAATTTTTTTTTTTAAAAAACTTTTGAAATACTGGGCGTTATTTAATATTTTTTTTAATAGTGGTTTCTTAATCTTCTTAAAATGAACCCATTAAATATATTT